>JAEIGR010000151.1:135000-180000 GCA_018904305.1 Scaptomyza montana
TGCTCGACACCACTACCCCTATAAAGGTTTTTGAGCACGGTTTCATCACAGCCGTCGAATAATATATGGGCCACCACCAGCCACATATTTTGTATGCATTTATATACCAATAATGTATCGTAATTTGAATTATTTATTATTTCGTACCATAAGTGCACCAAAACTTAATTATTCTTCATATATTATTATAATATGCTTATGCCGGCAAGACAACACTCAAATATTATATGTTTTACCATACATAATTTTTCTTCATATGACTTGCCTTGCTCGACACCACTACCCCTATAAAGGTTTTTGAGCACGGTTTCATCACAGCCGTCGAATAATATATGGGCCACCACCAGCCACATATTTTGTATGCATTTATATACCAATAATGTATCGTAATTTGAATTACTTATTATTTCGTACCATAAGTGCACCAAAACTTCATTATTCTTCATATATTATTATAATATGCTTATGCCGGCAAGACAACACTCAAATATTATATGTTTTACCATACATAATTTTTCTTCATATGACTTGCCTTGCTCGACACCACTACCCCTATAAAGGTTTTTGAGCACGGTTTCATCACAGCCGTCGAATAATATATGGGCCACCACCAGCCACATATTTTGTATGCATTTATATACCAATAATGTATCGTAATTTGAATTACTTATTATTTCGTACCATAAGTGCACCAAAACTTCATTATTCTTCATATATTATTATAATATGCTTATGCCGGCAAGACAACACTCAAATATTATATGTTTTACCATACATAATTTTTCTTCATATGACTTGCCTTGCTCGACACCACTACCCCTATAAAGGTTTTTGAGCACGGTTTCATCACAGCCGTCGAATAATATATGGGCCACCACCAGCCACATATTTTGTATGCATTTATATACCAATAATGTATCGTAATTTGAATTACTTATTATTTTGTAACATAAGTGCACCAAAACTTAATTATTCTTCATATATTATTATAATATGCTTATGCCGGCAAGACAACACTCAAATATCATATGTTTTACCATACATAATTTTTCTTCATATGACTTGCCTTGCTCGACACCACTACCCCTATAAAGGTTTTTGAGCACGGTTTCATCACAGCCGTCGAATAATATATGGGCCACCACCAGC
The DNA here is from genome assembly GCA_018904305.1 of Scaptomyza montana. Classification (NCBI taxonomy): domain Eukaryota; kingdom Metazoa; phylum Arthropoda; class Insecta; order Diptera; family Drosophilidae; genus Scaptomyza; species Scaptomyza montana. The sequence continues at coordinate 136,150 of JAEIGR010000151.1, forward strand.
CACATATTTTGTATGCATTTATATACCAATAATATATCGTAATTTGAATTACTTATTATTTTGTAACATAAGTGCACCAAAACTTAATTATTCTTCATATATTATTATAATATGCTTATGCCGGCAAGACAACACTCAAATATCATATGTTTTACCATACATAATTTTTCTTCATATGACTTGCCTTGCGCGACACCACTACCCCTATATAGGTTTTTGAACACGGTTTCATCACAGCCGTCGAATAATATATGGGCCACCACCAGCCACATATTTTGTATGCATTTATATACCAATAATGTATCGTAATTTGAATTACTTATTATTTTGTACCATAAGTGCACCAAAACTTCATTATTCTTCATATATTATTATAATATGCTTATGCCGGCAAGACAACACTCAAATATTATATGTTTTACCATACATAATTTTTCTTCATATGACTTGCCTTGCTCGACACTACTACCCCTATAAAGGTTTTTGAGCACGGTTTCATCACAGCCGTCGAATAATATATGGGCCACCACCAGCCACATATTTTGTATGCATTTATATACCAATAATGTATCGTAATTTGAATTACTTATTATTTCGTACCATAAGTGCACCAAAACTTCATTATTCTTCATATATTATTATAATATGCTTATGCCGGCAAGACAACACTCAAATATTATATGTTTTACCATATATAATTTTTCTTCATATGACTTGCCTTGCTCGACACCACTACCCCTATATAGGTTTTTGAACACGGTTTCATCACACCAGTCATATAATATATGGGCTACCTCGAAACATAAAAATAATGTATGGACCACCTCCAAATATAATAATAATGTATGGACCACCTCCAAAAAATATTATAATATATGGGCCACCTCCAAATATAATAATAATGTATGGAGCATCTCCAAATATAATAATAATATATGGACCACCTTCAAAAATAATTATAATATATGGGCCACCTCCAAATATTATAATAATGTATGGACCACCTCCAAATATAATAATAATATATGGACCACCTCCAAAAATAATTATAATATATGGGCCACCTCCAAATATAATGATAACGTATGGACCATCTCCAAATATAATAATAATATATGGACCACCTCCAAAAATAATTATAATATATGCACCACCTCCAAATATAATGATAATGTATGGACCACCTCCAAGTATAATAATAAGATATGGGCCACCTCCGAATATAATAATCATATATGGGCCACCTCCAAATATAATAATAATGTATGGAAAACCTCCAAAAATTATTATAATATATGGGCCACCTCCAAATATAATAATAATGTATGGACCATCTCCAAATATAATAATAATATATGGACCACCTCCAAATATAATTATAATATATGGGCCACCTCCAAATATTATAATAATGTATGGACCACCTCCAAATATAATAATAATATATGGACCACCTCCAAAAATAATTATAATATATGGGCCACCTCCAAATATAATGATAACGTATGGACCATCTCCAAATATAATAATAATATATGGACCACCTCCAAAATATAATTATAATATATGGGCCACCTTCAAATATAATAATATATGGACCACCTCCAAAAATAATTATAATAATATATGGGCCACCTCCAAATATAATAATAATATATGGACCACCTCCAAATAATAATAATAATGTATGGACCACCTCCAAATATAATAATAATATATGGACCACCTCCAAAAATAATTATAATATATGGGCCACCTCCAAATATAATAATAATGTATGGACCACCTCCAAATATAATAATAATATATGGACCACCTCCAAAAATAATTATAATATATGGGCCACCTCCAAATATAATGATAATGTATGGACCACCTCCAAATATAATAATAATGTATGGACCACCTCCAAATATAATAATAATATATGGACCACCTCCAAAAATAAATTATAATATATGGACCACCTCCAAATATAATAATAATGTATGGACCACCTCCAAATATAATAATAATATATGGACCACCTCCAAAATAATAATTCCAATATAATAATAATTATGGGCCACCTCCAAATATAATGATAATGTATGGACCACCTCCAAATATAATAATAATGTATGGACCACCTCCAAAAATAGTTATAATATATGAGTCACCTCCAAATATAATAATAATGTATGGACCACCTCCAAATATAATAATAATATATGGACCACCTCCAAAAATAATTATAATATATGAGTCACCTCCAAATATAATAATAATGTATGGACCACCTCCAAATATAATAATAATATATGGACCACCTCCAAAAATAATTATAATATATGGGCCACCTCCAAATATTATAATAATGTATGGACCACCTCCAAATATAATAATAATATATGGACCACCTCCAAATATAATAATAAAATATGAATATAATATAATATATAATATATGGCCACCTCCAAATATAATAATAATGTATGGACCACCTCCAAATATAATAATAATATATGGACCACCTCAAATATAATTATAATTATGGCCACCTCCAAATTTTTATGTTGATATAATAATAATATATGGACCACCTCTTTAAAAATAATTATAATATATGAGTCACCTCCAAATATAATAATAATGTATGGATCACCTCCAAATATAATAATAATGTATGGACCACCTCCAAAAATAGTTATAATATATGAGTCACCTCCAAATATAATAATAATGTATGGACCACCTCCAAATATAATAATAATATATGGACCACCTCTAAAAATAATTATAATATATCGACCACCTCCAAATATAATAATAATGTAAGTGCAAGTGTTTATTCTCTAGATGAGGAAAATCTGAATACCACAGACGACGACGATGTCGAAAATCAAACTGATCGTTAAATCTTTCAAGTATTGAAATTAACGATATCGCTACTTCTGACACCATGGAACAAAGCACACAACATTGTTCATGTTTTTCTTAAACAACAACAAACTAATGTTTGCTGAATAATAATATAAATCACATACATTTTTCATATGACAAACTTTTATTGATATAATTTCAACTCTCTATTGTATGCGCTGAATAATCGTATAAAACCATACATATTTTTATAAAACATGTTTTATTGATATAATTTCAATTCTGTGAGTTTATATTTTTAGAAAAGAGAAGCACACATTGTTCGCTCTTTTAAATATTTCTATGTATATGATAATGCTCCTATAGAAAAAACTATAGAATATAATAACATATACATTTATACATATATATGACAACTTTCATTTATAATTATTTATTTTAACTTATGCGTGTTGTATAAAATATTAAACATATTCGTATATGACAATCTATTTATTTTTATAATATCATATGTTTATTATAATAGTAACACGCATATTTTCATGCACCACCATTTTCAAATAGAAATTTGTTTGAATTTATATTATATTGTGTTCTTAGGTGTAACAATTCATTGCATAGTAAGTAAACATATTCGTATATGACAATCTATTTATTTTTATAATATCATATGTTTATTATAATAGTAACACGCATATTTCCATGCACCGCCATTTCAAATAGAAATTTGTTTGAATTTATATTATATTGTGTTCTTAGGTGTAACAATTCATTGCATAGTAAAATACTTTTCTTTAATATAATTATATGTGTATGTATATATATTATGCAATAAATAAATCTCACCGAATCACGCAATATATTATTTAAAATTATTAGATGCTGCTCTGCATCACAGCGAACAAGAACCAACCACTTCACTCAAAAAAAATAAACGTATACATATTTTTTTTGTATTCTATGTATACGCTATTTGTTTAATGACATGGTGGTCGGTTATTTGCACGCATATATTTTTGTTTAATTATCGAATCATCAAGCAAAGGATAAGCTTCAGTGGATCGCAGTATGGCAGCTGCTCAACCACTTACAACACCTTGCCTGTTACAAAAGTCGTTTACAATTGATTCTAGGCTTTGTCATTGTATTAAATAATGTTTTAATATGTAACTAGCACGGCATCAGGTGATCGGAGATCCTCCCAATTTACTATGTTACAAATAACATTGGCATCACATCCATTGTCGTTTATAAAATAAATTACAAACTTTTAATGGTTTAGAAGCCATACAATGCAAATTGCCCCTTATTTATCATTGCAGTCCAGCACGGATACGACCTTAGAGGCGTTCAGGCATAATCCAACGGACGTAGCGTCATACCACTGTTCGCTCGAACAAGTATTGTGCCATTGGTCCGTACCTGCGGTTCCTCTCGTACTACGCAGGAATGCTGTCGCAACAACGTTTTGTCATTAGTAGGGTAAAACTAACCTGTCTCACGACGGTCTAAACCCAGCTCACGTTCCCTTGCATGGGTGAACAATCCAACGCTTGGTGAATTTTGCTTCACAATGATAGGAAGAGCCGACATCGAAGGATCAAAAAGCGACGTCGCTATGAACGCTTGGCCGCCACAAGCCAGTTATCCCTATGGTAACTTTTCTGACACCTCTTGTTAAAAACTCTTTAAACCAAAAGGATCGATAGGCCGAGCTTTTGCTGTCCCTGTGTGTACTGAACACCGAGATCAAGTCAGCATTTGCCCTTTTGCTCTATGTGTGGTTTCTGTCCGCACTGAGCTGGCCTTGGGACACCTCCGTTATTATTTGAGAGATGTACCGCCCCAGTCAAACTCCCTACCTGGCAATGTCCTTGAATTGGATCATACCTGAGTAATTGGAGTTATACCAAATTTTCAAATCGAAAACACATAAATGCATTCTCTCATTAATGAATTTGTTTGCGATTATATAACAAACTCGTGATACTTTGATCAAGAAGCTTGCATCAAAACCCAATACCATAAGATATAGTAAATATATCCGTATAATGGCTAGGAAATGATACACGTTCCATTTAATCAAGTAAGTAAGGAAACAATAAGAGTAGTGGTATTTCATTGTCGATACCAAACCGAAGTCTAATATCTCCCACTTATTCTACACCTCTTATGTCTCCTTACACTGCCAGATTAGAGTCAAGCTCAAAAGGGTCTTCTTTCCCCGCTAATTATTCCAAGCCCGTTCCCTTGGCTGTGGTTTCGCTAGATAGTAGATAGGGACATGTATCTATATCTCTATAGGAATTGTTTAACGTGGCATTTTCCATGAAGGATTAAAACCACGGTGCCCGTATATCCGAGGATATGGCACAACGAGTTTAGTTTAAGCGCCAAGCTAACGCCCCTTACATGAAGAAACTTGGGCGTAAGTTTCTAACATGAAGGTACCAAATTGAAGCTACTTCTGTTTGGTCGTAAACTTCCCCCTTGGTATGGAGAGCCGATTATCTAATACGACTTCTGATATTTGGGCACCAGCACCCGGTTGTTTCTTAACGCAACGCCACGCCGAAAACTACATTCTACCCGCTTTGGGTTTAACCACAGCCACCACGATACTCCCCGGAGGGCCGCAACCAAAAATCAGGACGGAACAAGTTCCGCTGGCTCCTGATTACCCGTGGTACCGAGCTTTTTAACCTTCGGTCAGGTCTCGTATCTATACAACTGAGGATACTTCCAATTTAAATTCCAAACAACTTTAGGCTTGGTTGGCCATGCCCTTTTAGTCGGCTCTTACGACAAGCAGTGGCATACTGTGTTGATATTCTTACCCGTCAATCACACGGGGAAACCATTCATCATTTGCGTCCACGTAATCAAATTACTTCGTCACCATGGCTATGACGAGTATTTGACCACCTTCTTCTTCTCGCGTCACTAAAATGACGTCCATTTGGCTACCTGATGATCCATCTGTTCATCTGCGCGTCACTAAAATGACGATCATTTTCAACCTTGCCCTTTTAGTCGTCTTTTACGACAAGCAGTGGCATACTGTGTCTGGTATTCTTTTCTTATCCCGCCAATCACACGGGTGGGGACAACATTTGCTACTTTTCCTCACCTTCAACGCGTCACTAATATGACGATCCTCTTTTTCACCGCGTCACTAAAATGACGATCATTTTCAACCTTGCCCTTTTAGTCGTCTTTTACGACAAGCAGTGGCATACTGTGTCTGGTATTCTTTTCTTATCCCGCCAATCACACGGGTGGGGACAACATTTGCTACTTTTTCCTCACCTTCAACGCGTCACTAATATGACGATCCTCTTTTTCACCGCGTCACTAAAATGACGATCATTTTAAACCTTGCCCTTTTAGTCGACTTTTACGACAAGCAGTGGCATACTGTGGCTGGTACTCTTTTCTTATCCCGCCAGCCACACGGGTGAGTAGATAGGGGTTTTTTAAGTTTCAAAAAAAAAAAAAAACCAAAAAAAAAAATTTAAAAATTTAAAAAAAAAGATAGGGGGGGGGAAAAAAAAAAAAAAAAAAAAAAAAAGGACTCGGGTGTGTAGTGTTCACAGTACAACTTCTCGTGGTGTAGCCGGGCTCGGGGTTGCGCATTCTTGCTATGCTCGGTACTAGCTCGTCGGATCGGTCGGGTTTCTTCCTCACCCAACTACACAGTTACACTACCACAATAAAAATAATAATGCGCGACAGAATAACTAAAAGATCATGTGTAAACATCCGAATAGAATTATGTTCACACATGAAGATAAAATAAAAGGATATTAGGTACCGACACAATCAAATAGAGAATATGCCTATACTGTTAAATGGTCTCTTAGAGAAGTTATAGGTGTTAATCACTCTCTGTCTGTACCCACCCGACCGTGACAACTGCTAGGGTATGTGCGTTGTCCCTATAATAAAGGCTCTTAATCCTTTATGGCATCCTAAAGAGTTTCGACATGATTACTTGGCGGATATAGTTGAATGTTTAAATAGTCTTCATTTCTTTTCTTCAAACTTCATTATTAGTATGTATTTGTATTCATTCTCCATGTTCATCTTAATTAACTAGGTATTTCAACATACAAGTTGTACTTCGTCATAATTCATTTGTGTACTTAAGTATATAAATATAAATCTTGGTAATCTTCAATTGAACCGAGTTATACACAGGATTCTACTCTACGAAGGTTGGCCATAATATGCTTCAAATTTGCTAACAAAAGACTAAATATTTATGAGCGGTGATATCTGTGTATATGTACTTATAACTCCATGTAGAGATAGCAATATTCAAGTATTAATTTTCTACTCACAATTCCAAATGTGCTTACGCTTTACTTTCTTAATGCGGCATCACTGTATCGTTGGGCCCAAAGATGTCGGTGATGTTGTTGATGTTGCTCATGTTGAGGCTGCTTTATAAAAAAAATGAATTATCAGAATAATGCACTCTATACATGTACACATATATGATTTATATTACCATCAGCTACCATCACTCATAAAGATTAGATCAAACATTAAATCAAACATTTTAAATCTTAATTAGAAATTAACTTAACACTGTGCCTTCATTGTTGGACGTTACTGTAGTAGCAGATTACATTAACATATGGTTATTGTAATGCAGAGAGACTGCGGAAACTTGGCCTTGAACTTGAACTTTGATAGCGGTGATAACGAATCATAGAAGCAAGAGGAATTCTAGAGCGTCGGCAAGCTCGTTCAAAACGTATCATTCACAAAAAAAAACTCTAACTCGCACTGACGGCCTAGATTAGCACTGAATCCATCTGGTGCTTATCTACAGACTCATTTTTATATTGTTTTCATATACTTCGCTGGTGGTTGTTTTCTGTTTCTTGACAAATTAACTGATATTCATATTTATGAGTGATCGGTAGTTATGCAGACTAAGTGAATGATGCTCCGTTAAGGTTAGGCTGATCGTCGCGGAGCTCAGTAGCCACGCGTGCTAGCGCCGTCACGATTGTGTGTGCGTTTCAATCGCCCTTGCAAAGGTTATTGGTCGAAATTAACCCACGTTGTCCCTTGAACAGATGTCTTCTATACTTGGTCGCTCAATTGCAAGGCCAAGGGAAGGGTAACCTCGTTTAACTTCCACCTGCAGATTATATCCCATAAAAATCTTCAACACAATAATTCTCACTTCAGTTTTACCTGCACTGGCACTGATTTTATTTTCTTTTTCCTTATTTTTGTTATTGTAGTTGTGTTTGTTATAATTAACATATAATTATAATTTCAATTGGACTTCTATATATTTGAGCACGTGTGTATTTTCTAAATTTTGCTAAAGTTAATACACACGACCGTCGCTCTTGAATAAATGTTCTCGAATAACTACTAAGCTGTCGGCTGCATTTGGCTGTACCTGCATAAGCTAGTGTTCGGTAGTTACATCGTAACATGCATTTTTCGAAGTAAATCATACGATTATGTTGAGCAATTAGATTTAGACAGCGCATATTCGCCGCAACATCACCCGCGTTGGTGGTTCGAAACTTTGGTAACTTTTCTATTGTTTTATGTTTAGGTTCGGCCACTACAGCACAGATAAAGGTCCTAGACTTGCTCGCAGGGTCATTATCTGAAAAGGCTGAACATTCTACCGTTTCCTTGCTTGCATATCTTTTATGTGATAGATGCCCATCTTTTTCCCTGTAAGATCTACCAATTCATAGTAATATGAGCTTCGTTTCTTTAAAACTTTCGCTTGTATAAACACTGGTGCTAACTTAGAACTTATAGCGTTGCTCTGCGTAAAGTTTCGAGCAAAAACTTCGTCACCAACATAAAATTGTACCTTCCGACTCCGCAGATTATACCTTTTCGCATTAGACTCGTGTACTTTGTTTATGTTTATTTTTGCAGCCTGTCTCGCAATTTGTAAGGCATCCGATCGAGTCAAACATACGTCATCATTGAGAAGATCAAGTTTACGCAGCAATTCAAAATCTTTCCCATTCAAAACCATATGTTGACCAAAAGCCAAAAAATAGGGTGAATATCCAGTACTTCTATGCAAAGCAGCTCTTAAGGCGCCACTTATAGCACTGAGGTTAATATCCCAATTGGTGTGATCTTGTCCAATGTATGCACGAATTGCGGCTAATACGGACCGATTCAATCGCTCGCTTGCATTTGCTTGTGGTGAATGTATGGCCGTACACATATGAGTAACACCGAATCGTGTTAAGAACGACTCAAATACACTTGACTTAAACTGCGAACCATTGTCAGATAATATGACCTCTGGAACACCAAATATATAAAATACTTGGCTTTCGAGATAGTTACAGATTTTAGGGGCTGTAAATTTCTTGAGGGGACATAAAAAGTGAAATTTTGTATTGTGGTCAACCACAATTAACAATCCAATGTTACCGCTTTTTGTCCTTGGGTATGGGCCTAGCAAATCTATATATAATTTCTGAAACGGTCTGTCAGACATTATCGGTTTACCCATTGGTGGTCGTAAAACTGTATTTGGACTCGTTAGTTACTCGACATACATCACAGTTAGAGATATAAGCTCACCATACGTGGCCAAAACAAATATCTTTTCAGTTTTTCTACTGTCTTCGCCATGCCACAATGCGCTGAGTTGGGTGCATCATGTGTCGATTCCAATACTTGAGAAACTAATGCCGTTGGAATCCATAATTTCCAAGCGGTGTCCTCGTTTGAACAGTCTTTGTTGTTGAATACTGTTCTTTTATAAACGTAATTATCAACAATTTTTAAATCAGGTAGGTTCGCTTGATTGAGTTTTATACGTTCTTTCAAACTCAAATATTCAGCAGACTTAAAGTGGATGGATTGCAAATCAACAATTGGGCCAGGTAATTGTAATTCATTTATTTCTGCTTCATTTCGACGCGATAAGGCGTCAGCAACTATGTTTTCAGATCCTCGTCTATGAGTTATTGTGAATTTGAATGCCTGTAATTTCATTGACCATCTAGCTAGCCTGCCAGATAAGTCTTTTTTGTCGCATTAACCATTGCAGCGAAGCGTGATCGGTAATAACAACAAAGTCCTGCGCTTCTATGTACGGACGAAACTTCTTTACACCCTTCAGAACGGCTAAGCATTCCAACTCAGTAACTGAATAGTTACGCTGGGCTTTGGATAGCTTCTCTGACATATATGCTATGGGTAACTCATTCCCGTTCCGCTCTTGTGCTAACACGCACCCGATACCGAAAGCGCTAGCATCGCATAGCAAAATGAATGGCTTGTTAAAATCTGGAGTTATTAATATTGGGGCTACAGTTAAACATTCTTTTAAAGATTCGAAGGCTAGTGTAGCTTCCTCGTTCCAGCAGAGAGTCTTCTTACTTTTCAAGAGCTCTGTTAATGGAAAACTCACCGTGGCATAATTTTCTACGAATCGCCTGTACCACCCGGCTAAGCCTAAGAAACGACGTAGTTGTTTCACTGTCGTTGGAACAGGAAACTGCTTTATCGCTTTTATTTTATCTGGATCGGTTTTTAGTTGTCCTTCTCTGATAATAAAGCCAAGATATTTAATCTCTCGCATACAAAATTTGGATTTTGCAATATTGATAGTAAGATTCGCTTTACGCAAACACAATGCTATTTCTTGCAACAGAACTAGATGTGAGTCTAAATCATCTGACAAAACTAACAAATCGTCTAAATAAACAAAAACTCGTGTACGCAAATGGGCTGGGATAACTTGGTCCATTAAACGACATAGCGTTTGAGCCGCGTTGCATAACCCAAATGGCATCATTGTATATTGATAGAGCGGACGATTTGGTATCGTAAAAGCCGTATATTGACGTGAATCCTTGTCTAGTGGAATTTGCCAGAATGCATGTTTCATGTCCAGACCGGTTATAAATCTGGCCGGCGGCAATCTACTAAGAATTCCATCTATATGAGGTAAGGGGTATGCATCTCGTCTCGTTACTTTATTTACTTCGCGTGAGTCAAGGCATAATCGATATTTGTCTCCTTTCTTTACGAGAACACAATTACTGCTCCAAGGACTATGAGATTCCTCGATAACTCCTAAAGCTAACATATTATCGACTTCAGCGAACATTTGTTTTTCTACTGCTGGGGAAATTGGCCAATGACGCTGCTTAATGGGTATTGCAGTCCCCACGTCAATAGAGTGTTTGATCAAATTAGTTTGACCGAGGCCTTCCTTAGCGAATGATGGAAAAACATCTATGACTTTGTTTAATCGCGTTTGCTGGTCTCTAGATAAAATATGAAATTTCGGTTGTTCTCTGACTGGGCTGGTTGTAGCTACCTCGAGTTCGGATATTTCGCTGGGCAGTGTAATAGCCTCTATCAAACCGAATTTACGCCAAAAATCAATCCCAAGGTAAATATTTTGTTTAAGTCCAGGGATAATAAACAGTTCCAAATTGGCCGTTTTGCCCAAAGAGAATGGAACTTATATAGAGTCTTCATGAGGCCAAATTCTGACTGCCAGTTGGAATATGGAATCGTGGCGACACCTCTCTCTTTCGCTGCTTTTTTCTCTGCCAGCGCATTTCGTGCCCTGAATATCAAGCCATTCGGCTGGTCGACTGTGCTACGCTTATTTTCCCTCATAGCACAGCCAGCCAGCCATTCTCTGTGTATATGCCCATAGCCAGCGATTTTGCAGCGCACGGCTGCTTGTTATATTGCCTGTGTATGCATATGAGCGTCATATGATCATATGGTTTGCCTATTCCTTATCGCTTTTTGCGACGTTGCCATAGTGAAGCTATGAACTATACCCACATACATATATGTTTGCAGTTTTGCTGGAATATATGTAGGCTTTCTACACATTTTGTTTGGGCTGGCTAGTGTTAGTGTGTTAGTGATTTTGTATTTCTACATGACATATTTAATTGTATGCGTAGCATTTTTTAGGCAATTCATTGACCTTTCTCTACTATATTATCAATTCAATTTGGTGCAGAATTTGTATTTTGCCTACAAAAACTTAAAACCAAGACCTTCCAAGCAAGTAAAATATCATATTTTGTGCTGATCGACCATTTGCATTATCAGGCAAACAGCAAAAGAAACAAGCGTCTAGTAAAATAAGCAGGCAAATATCAGTTTTGCATTGCTGGTAATTCATACTCTTTCATGTTTTTAGCTCTATGACACTTTCCAACTATTTTGCCATCGCAACTACCATACACTTATGCAGCGATGCGCACAAATTGCGTAAGTGTATTCAGCTGTGCATATGTCGATTTCATTTGCCGAAAACTCGGAATATAAGAAAATAAAGAATGAAAGAAAATAAACTAAGAACTAAAATAAAGGGTCGGCCAATGTTTCACATACATTCACATAGTCATATATGTATATACATTTTGCTGCATACACTCATATCATTTTCATTCTTTATTTCATTTCATTCTTTATTTTCTTATATTCCGAGTTTTCGGCAAATGAAATCGACATATGCACAGCTGAATACACTTACGCAATTTGTGCGCATCGCTGCATAAGTGTATGGTAGTTGCGATGGCAAAATAGTTGGAAAGTGTCATAGAGCTAAAAAACATGAAAGAGTATGAATTACCAGCAATGCAAAACTGATATTTGCCTGCTTATTTTACTAGACGCTTGTTTCTTTTGCTGTTTGCCTGATAATGCAAATGGTCGATCAGCACAAAATATGATATTTTACTTGCTTGGAAGGTCTTGGTTTTAAGTTTTTGTAGGCAAAATACAAATTCTGCACCAAATTGAATTGATAATATAGTAGAGAAAGGTCAATGAATTGCCTAAAAAATGCTACGCATACAATTAAATATGTCATGTAGAAATACAAAATCACTAACACACTAACACTAGCCAGCCCAAACAAAATGTGTAGAAAGCCTACATATATTCCAGCAAAACTGCAAACATATATGTATGTGGGTATAGTTCATAGCTTCACTATGGCAACGTCGCAAAAGCGATAAGGAATAGGCAAACCATATGATCATATGACGCTCATATGCATACACAGGCAATATAACAAGCAGCTGTGCGCTGCAAAATCGCTGGCTATGGGCATATACACAGAGAATGGCTGGCTGGCTGTGCTATGAGGGAAAATAAGCGTAGCACAGTCGACCAGCCGAATGGCTTGATATTCGGGCACGAAATGCGCTGGCAGAAAAAAGCAGCGAAAGAGAGAGGTGTCGCCACGATTCCATATTCCAACTGGCAGTCAGAATTTGGCCTCATGAAGACTCTATATAAGTTCCATTCTCTTTGGTTTTGCCTCTATACACAATATCTGTGTTTATCTTATGTGCCATTAGCAGTACGAATCGTGCCTGCACATTTTTTCTTATTATTATGTGACATAAATTCTACGGCAGCTGCTCCTCCTATACAACTAATGGTCGATCCTGAATCTAATAGAGCTACAAATTCTTTTCCTTCGATTTTTATATCTGTATAGAGTCTTTCATCGGAATCTAGGAAAACAGATGAAACTATTTTCTTGCGATCCGCTCGAACGCATTTCCAAAATTTTCTAAGCCGTAAGGTAGATCGTTTTGGCTTGAAGCTAATGCTTTCTAAATTAGTAAAAATTCTTTCACGTACTTTATTATAATTCTCTAGCCTAATATGTAGTGGAAGAGTAGTTGACCACTGAATGAGTTCTGGTTCAGTTTGTACTTCTGAATCAACCACTTTGCTACTTTCTAATTCTAAATTTCCATGAGCAAATTCTTCTGTAAGTTTACCGGATGTGCTCAAGGGGTCTATTTTGGCACATCCGCCGGTCGGTTTCCCGTCGGATTACATTTAACGCACCGTGGCTTAAAAGTGTCTTTTTCGCCACATCCATAACAAAATATCTTGCGCTGCTCTAAACATACGTCGAATCTGTGGCCTAGTTTGTCACAATTCCAACAAATTGGAGCTATTATTTTCTTTTGCATTGCACAAACTTCTTCAGAAAATTCCAAATCTTCTGTTCGCAAATCTCTTCCAAGTTCATCATTCAACTCGGATACATAAGAACGAAGTGTTCTTGGCTTGAACGCTTTAATTTCGTTATAGAACCGCTCATGCTTTCGCACTTCTTCACGTAACTTCGACCGCTTGGTCACTTTTAAATGTAGCAACTCATGATGGAGACTGTGTTTAGAATTTCTAATCATTATATCTACGAGTTGTTCTTCCGGTATGCTTCTATGAAGCCTATCTGCCAAGTCTTCGATAGCATATTGGTAGTCGTCGAATGGCTCGTTTTCACCTTGACGTCTCTTCCTGATCTTTTCCCAAATATCTAAATCGGTTTCACCTTCGTCGAAACGTTCACGTAACTCTTTGCAAAAGTCTTCCCAAGTAAAGTCTCAGAAGTTACGATGAAACTTCCAAAACCAATCGCTGGCTTTACCGGCAAATAAAAGGTATATATGGTCGCATAAAAGTTTATAATCTTGATTCAGATTTTGATCGGCTAACGCCCGTACGCGATAAATAAATTCATCGACTCGCATACATTGTTTTGTGCCGTCGAATTTTATACGCCAATTTTGTATAATTCCTGACACCTTTTCTGTAGATACATTTGAGCCCCCTCCACTTGGAATATTGCTGACTCTGGAACGATTAAACTCCGTTCCTGTGTGAGACGGTGATTCTCTTCTAATTACATTATTACCAATTTCCGGTGCTGGTAAACCTATGTGAAGTGCCGTCAATTGCTTCTGAATACACGATTCTATGTTCGTCCGCAGGCTTGCTGTCAAATCTTCAAGCATCAGTGCTTGCTGCGCCGACACAGTAGACTGTATATAGTTCGTCAAATCATCATTTAATGAATTATCTTCACGATATAAAGATTCTTGTGACATATGGTCACTAAAAAAATCCCCTGTTAGTCTTTCTTGTAGACATTCCTCTACCGTAACTTTTCCTACCTCTCTTATTAATTGCACCTCTAGACCCCTGCGGTCTCTCTATTGGTTCTAGTGGCTGCACTAAGTTTGCTGGTGCTGATCCTGCTTCGCTTAGCTCAGCTGCCAAGTTATTGCACGAGTATGTCAGCATCATTGCTGTACACTCCTTGGAACAAACTGGACAAGCATTTTTGACCTTAAACGCCTCAAGAATACAATTTTTGTGAAATCTATGTTTACATGGGGTGTTGGCTATAATTCCTACTCCCGAAATAGTTTCATTACATTCGCTACAAACTGGTGACTCTTCCTGTAGAGCGGAAGGTAGATTTTCTGTACTACGTTGTACTGCCATCTTGCTTCTCCTACTCCAATATAGCCAAAACAGAAATAATTATACTTGTATTTTACTACTTCAAGTAAATCTAAACTCAAACAAAATTGATATAGTTTTCAAATTTTCAATCTCAAAAAATATTTTTATCCGCTTTTCATCATGCCAAATTACTCCTTAAAACGCTAATTATTTGACCATTATAACATCAGCTATATACTCTTACTATTGCTTTTAAATGATTGAACTATTGCTGATTTGGGTTTGAGTTATATTGAATAGCAGGACAATAACTGAATTTTTCCAGAGTATTGCAAATCCGCACTCTCCAAAAACTTTTTATCCAAAGTGATACTACTGAAAAGCTGAGTTAAATTATCTATCGCTAAGGCATCCCGAATCTATTATGGTCGATCAGTCCTCGAAATCGGATTGCCATCGAAGTCCAATAACAGTTTTCGAATACTAAATGACAGGTTTAAATACGCTTACAATAACTTGAATACGAAATATATGGTCTTGAATGGATGGTTTATTTAGGCTTCGGTGGTGTCCCTAACTGTTTGAGTGTTCTGGTACAGTTATTCTAATTCTAAGAATCATCAAAGCTAATATGACAATTGCTTAGAATCAGGAACGGGTTTCACCGGTTGGGTGCAAATAAGTATGTTGTCTTGCCCCACGTTTTGGGCGCCAAAATTTATTATGTAGTGTTCACAGTACAACTTCTCGTGGTGTAGCCGGGCTCGGGGTTGCGCATTCTTGCTATGCTCGGTACTAGCTCGTCGGATCGGTCGGGTTTCTTCCTCACCCAACTACACAGTTACACTACCACAATAAAAATAATAATGCGCGACAGAATAACTAAAAGATCATGTGTAAACATCCGAATAAAATTATGTTCACACATGAAGATAAAATAAAAGGATATTAGGTACCGACACAATCAAATAGAGAATATGCCTATACTGTTAAATGGTCTCTTAGAGAAGTTATAGGTGTTAATCACTCTCTGTCTGTACCCACCCGACCGTGACAACTGCTAGGGTATGTGCGTTGTCCCTATAATAAAGGCTCTTAATCCTTTATGGCACCCTAAAGAGTTTCGACATGATTACTTGGCGGATATAGTTGAATGTTTAAATAGTCTTCATTTCTTTTCTTCAAACTTCATTATTAGTATGTATTTGTATTCATTCTCCATGTTCATCTTAATTAACTAGGTATTTCAACATACAAGTTGTACTTCGTCATAATTCATTTGTGTACTTAAGTATATAAATATAAATCTTGGTAATCTTCAATTGAACCGAGTTATACACAGGATTCTACTCTACGAAGGTTGGCCATAATATGCTTCAAATTTGCTAACAAAAGACTAAATATTTATGAGCGGTGATATCTGTGTATATGTACTTATAACTCCATGTAGAGATAGCAATATTCAAGTATTAATTTTCTACTCACAATTCCAAATGTGCTTACGCTTTACTTTCTTAATGCGGCATCACTGTATCGTTGGGCCCAAAGATGTCGGTGATGTTGTTGATGTTGCTCATGTTGAGGCTGCTTTATAAAAAAAATGAATTATCAGAATAATGCACTCTATACATGTACACATATATGATTTATATTACCATCAGCTACCATCACTCATAAAGATTAGATCAAACATTAAATCAAACATTTTAAATCTTAATTAGAAATTAACTTAACACTGTGCCTTCATTGTTGGACGTTACTGTAGTAGCAGATTACATTAACATATGGTTATTGTAATGCAGAGAGACTGCGGAAACTTGGCCTTGAACTTGAACTTTGATAGCGGTGATAACGAATCATAGAAGCAAGAGGAATTCTAGAGCGTCGGCAAGCTCGTTCAAAACGTATCATTCACAAAAAAAAACTCTAACTCGCACTGACGGCCTAGATTAGCACTGAATCCATCTGGTGCTTATCTACAGACTCATTTTTATATTGTTTTCATATACTTCGCTGGTGGTTGTTTTCTGTTTCTTGACAAATTAACTGATATTCATATTTATGAGTGATCGGTAGTTATGCAGACTAAGTGAATGATGCTCCGTTAAGGTTAGGCTGATCGTCGCGGAGCTCAGTAGCCACGCGTGCTAGCGCCGTCACGATTGTGTGTGCGTTTCAATCGCCCTTGCAAAGGTTATTGGTCGAAATTAACCCACGTTGTCCCTTGAACAGATGTCTTCTATACTTGGTCGCTCAATTGCAAGGCCAAGGGAAGGGTAACCTCGTTTAACTTCCACCTGCAGATTATATCCCATAAAAATCTTCAACACAATAATTCTCACTTCAGTTTTACCTGCACTGGCACTGATTTTATTTTCTTTTTCCTTATTTTTGTTATTGTAGTTGTGTTTTGTTATAATTAACATATAATTATAATTTCAATTGGACTTCTATATATTTGAGCACGTGTGTATTTTCTAAATTTTGCTAAAGTTAATACACACGACCGTCGCTCTTGAATAAATGTTCTCGAATAACTACTAAGCTGTCGGCTGCATTTGGCTGTACCTGCATAAGCTAGTGTTCGGTAGTTACATCGTAACATGCATTTTTCGAAGTAAATCATACGATTATGTTGACCAATTAGATTTAGACAGCGCATATTCGCCGCAACATCACCCGCGTTGGTGGTTCGAAACTTTGGTAACTTTTCTATTGTTTTATGTTTAGGTTCGGCCACTACAGGTGGCCTCCCTATTTTAGTCCCGACAGACTCGGATTTAGGGCACCTGGAACGGTGTCACTTTTAGTCGTCTCATACGACAAGCAGTGACATACTGTGGTGGATATTCTCGTGCCCGCCGACCACTCGGGTGATACCAGTTTTGGCCTTTTAGCCCGGGACTGGAAACCCTACGCCTCACCTAGCTGTTGCAAACGTCTTGCGAACGCAGCATCTGCAAACAGCTTTAGCCGCTCCATCCTCTCCAGGGAATCCGTCACTCCAGACACCTTCCAGACGCCATTATCCAGGTAAACACCAAGTCCATCAAGATTCCGCAAATCTGCATAAAGCGGACATACACATAGCACGTGTAGCCAGTCTTCAAGCGCCGCGCCACATATACATGCAGGCGTGGCACTGATACTCCTCGCATGCAGATATGCGTTCAGCGACCCATGGCCAGTCAGCAGGAATCCAGCGCGTAGGCTAAAGCCAAAGTCTCGCCGGCTGAAAACGAAGCTTGCGTTCGGGAAAAATTGGTGTGTAACTCGTCCGTTACTGGCACCATCCCACCTGAGCTGCCACTCTCGCAGCAAGCATTCGCCCAGCAGCGCCATCTTCTGCTTCCAGTCCAGACCTGCCAAGTCCAGACCGAACAGCCAATCACCATCCTTCAACGGGTAGTTACGCTTAAGCTTGAACCTTATTGCCAAGCGCATGGCAGCAAGGTCAAGCGGGGGAGCTCCAGCAAGTATCTGCATCGCAACAGTGGATACTGTGCGGCAGATCGGCAGAGATCCATACAGGATCATCCGCTGGCACGACATCAACTTGCTTTTGGCTGTCACTTGGCTCATCACCACGTCATACCACACTGAGGCACCAAATAGTGCACAAGGCACCATGAGTCCGGCATATATGGTCCGCTTGTCGCGGGGACTGGCACCCCAGTCGACCCGCAGTACGCGTGCCAAAGCCATAACGACTCCAGTCAGCCGATCACGTAAAGACGCGATATGCAGGTTGAAATTCAACCTCTCGCTGACTGTGATGCCCAGGTACCGGTATTTCTTGACATATGGCAGGCTTGTTTGACCAAACCGTACCACCGGCGGCCTATTGTGTGACAGAATGCCTTTCAATAGCATGGATGCCGATTTGCTAATGGAGACAGCAACTCCGACCTCGTTCCCCCAAGCTCCTACGATGGACATCAGTTCTGCTCCTTTCTCTTCCAAGACTCTGCGGGAATCTCCTTCGACGAGAAGCAACAAATCGTCTGCATACGCGCTGAGCGGGCAGTGTGGCTCCAAGCGCTGGAGAAGCACATCCATCATGAGGTTCCATATAAATGGACCACTGATGGAGCCCTGTGGGCAACCTCGTGTCACCGGAACAGTGTGATCTCCATGCCTGCTAACGATACTTGCGCTCCTGCCAGAGAAGAAGCTTCTCCACAAGCTGGCTTCTTGGCATCCTACGTCATCCAGTCGTCTCAGCACCGCGTTCCACTCAACATGATCAAAGGCGCCCCTGAAGTCAACAAAGATTCCAACGTACTTCGATCTGCTGGCGTAAACGGTGTTTTTAACATGCCTCCAGGCGTCCTCAACGCAGAGTCCTGGTCGAAATCCGAATTGCCATCTGTTGCCGGCTGGTAGCACATCTTTAATCCGGTTCACCATGAGTCTCTCTAGCACCTGGCCAAGAACTGGCAGCAGGCATATACCACGATAAGAAGTCGGATCGCTCCTATCCTTATCGGACCCCTTGAGCAACGCAACCACTCGTGAGCGTTTCCACTCGTTGGGAAAATAGCCTTGTTCCATACAACGGGAATACAACGCTGTTAGGTGCTGAGGGATAGCACGCCACAACTCCTTACATATAGTTCCGGTGATGCCATCCATGCCGGGAGAGCGCCTGCTCTTCAACCTGGCAATACTTGCATCCACCTCGGAGGCAACAAGCGGTGGCGGTGAGACATCCGGTATGGCCGTGGATGCAGTTGACTCCGCAACAGGAAAGACGTTGCGAAGCAGCACTCCCGCACAGTCGTACCATGTTACGACCAGCTCGCCATTCGACCGGAGACACCCAAACTCGATGCTCTTCTTGCGTGCTCGGCAAATTTTGTAGACGTGCCCCCATGGATCACCTCTGTGCTCTCCCACGAAGCGGCGCCAATCTTTTTCCTTCTCCGACAGAATTAGCTTCTTGTATTGACCAGCGGATATCCGCAGCTCAATCGCAAAATGCTCGGCATCATCAACGTGACCACGTCGACGAGCATTCTGGAGCCTTCGCCTCAGCATCCTGACCTCTTGGCGTTTGGTACTAAGGTCGGCATTCCACCAGACCAACTTCCGCAGGGCTCTTGGAGATCTGCGTCCAAGCACTCTGTCACACACGTCTTGCACTAGAGTGCGCAGTGTGGACACTTGGAAATCCAACGGGGTCGTTCCATGATCCTCTGGCAATTCGGCTGCAAGCCTTGCCACTTCATCACCAAACAATCGCCAGCGTGCATTCGCGAGATTCCAGGACGGCACAGGAGCAAAGCTCTCAACTGCGTTCTCGGGGTCACGTGTAATCACAACGGTAATGAGGTTGTGATTACTAACGTCCCACTCGTCCACTCTCCAGTCATATGTAGCCCACATAGACGCTGCTGCACTGACGATTGTCACGTCGATATCACTTTGCGCTCTGCGATTATCGAACGTGTACACATCACTTGCCACGTTGAGTACTCCGGCTTGACTTCCAAGAATCCAGTCCACAAGCAGCTCACCGCGCTCACGGTTCAGGGTCCTCTGAGAAAGCTCAGAGAGCTTGCTGAACCATAAGGGGGATACTGCATTCGCGTCGAGACCGAAGATGACAGGAATGCTACTAGCTTGCAGTAGCACCGCATCCAAGTACCCAAGGTACGGCTCCAGTTCGGTGTTGAATTGGCAGTATACGGAGGTCAGGAAAAGTGAGCCAAATTTTCCAGTGACACTCACGCATACGCCAAAGTTGGTGATTAGTGACTCTGTAGGCATGCAGATAGCGTCTGGGTCGTCCACGACGATTGCTGCCTTTCTGCGCTTGTCGGCGAAAACTCGCATTCTCGCGGGAAAGCTTGTAATCCTTCCTGCCGAGTCAGCGTAGGGCTCCTGCACAAGAGCGAAGCCGTGTCCAGATTCCCGCATGCGGGCTCCGAGCTCGATGTTGGCAGCTTGGCATCGGCCACAATTCGCTTGGATGAAGCTAAACATTAATGTCTAGCTTGCATCCTCGCTAGCACTGCACCGTATATCGGGCACCTCTCCGAGAGCATGTAGTGCCCCGAAGGAAGCCCCTTAAAACGGCAGTTCCGGCAGTCCACCGGGCTAGTGCACTTTGCTGCGACGTGACCGAGTTGGCCACAATGGCGGCAGACATCGTTCTTGAATCTGCACTGGTTCACCTTGTGGTCAAATCCCACACATCTGTGACAGGCATATGTGCGGATAAGCGTCCGGCAGCGGAATGAAAACCACTTGATATAGACCCGTCCAGTCTTATCAAGTACCGACAGCGCTTTGTCGTCTACCTCGAGCGTCAGATGAATTCTTTCGCCATTCGTGACGAACCACGGCTTCGTCTCCAAGTGAACCGCTTTTTTAAAGGCAGCAGGGCTTAAGTCCTCTTTAAAGTTGTTGCTATACAATTCTTCCATAAAGACCTCCGGCGAGATGGCAGTGTCTACGTCCTTTGGTCAGAGTCCCTTACTCTTTG
Organism: Scaptomyza montana; assembly: GCA_018904305.1. Classification (NCBI taxonomy): domain Eukaryota; kingdom Metazoa; phylum Arthropoda; class Insecta; order Diptera; family Drosophilidae; genus Scaptomyza; species Scaptomyza montana. Next base: position 157,772 of record JAEIGR010000151.1, read on the forward strand.
CCACATTGAGCCCAGCCTCCGTGAATTTCACGTTGGCAACAACCTTTTTCAGCTCACTTACTGATGGCGTGCGGATCATTGCACCACCGCGCTTATCTCGTGTACTCGGACACCGAGAGAGGGTGCAACCTCCTTCATGATCTTATCAGCAACTTGTTTGCCTGATAGGTTGGCATCGCGGCTGGTGACGACAGCTGACCATGTCTCCACCGGCTTCCTGGCTCGTGGAGCGGCAACGGGGGCACTCGTGGCTGACGCGGCTGTCGTGGCTGTCACGGCTGGGGTCGCAAAGACCGCGGTCGGCTGCGATGGCGCAGCTGGAACCGAGCTCATCGAGCTCATCGCCTCCATCTTACCCTCTACGATCGCACTGCGTACCGTTAGCTTGGCAACGAGTGCATCGTATTTGGCCACAGCGTCGAAAATCTGCATGGCAGCAGCTGGCTCCAGCCTTGCGTGCAACACAGCGTCCTTAACTGCACGCTGGATAGTGGCGAGCTCGGCCAATGCGGAATCCGCCTCGGTGGCAGCACCCGACGAGCGTGCATTACGCGCGTTACGCGCGTTGGTGGCACGAAACGCTGCGAGCGTTGCCGTAAGCGGCTTAGGGGTCGCGGCATTCACGTCGGCAACATTGGCGGAAGAACCGGGGGCGGAAAGAGGGGGGAAATCGGCAGCTGAAACGACGGCGGCAATGGCGGCGGAGATGGTAGCGGAACCGGTGGCGGAACCGGCGGCGGAACTGGTAGCGACACAAGCGGCGGAATCAGCGGCAATAGTTCGGGCTCGGGCAGGAATGTCTGGGGAGACAGCAGCGTTGTTGACAGCAGTGGTGGTGGCAGCAAGGGGAGCGGCGTTGTCGGCAGCAGCTGCGTCGGGATCCATGGCGGCGTATTTACTCGCCGTTGCCTCATCCGACGACTCGGTGCGTCTTGCTCTGGCCTTTCTCGATTTCCGAGCTTTCCGATTTTCTCGGCTGCCCTTCATCGAAGCCATCGAAGTATCAGACACCACGCTCGATTCGCTCATATCGCTGATGGCGCTGTTTGCGTCCATCGCGCTGAAGCAGTGGCGCTCTCTATCTCTCTTGCAAGTTATAAGCAAGAACTTACTAGCGCCACCTGTTATTAAACTGCTTAAGCACTGCTTAATGCAGCGCACTTATTCTGGCAACACACCAAACTGTTGCACTGCTTATGCTGAGTATACTCAGCTTGGACTGCTTGTGTTGTTTCACACTGTTTGCACTGCTTGTAGTGATATTACACTGCTTGCATTGCTCTAGTGTACTGCTTCCTTTTCGCACTACTTATATTGAGCTAACACTGCTCTACTGTACTGCTTGTGTACTGCTTACACTGCTTGTAATGCAGATTTGCACACCACTTTTTGTCTATAGTCTTTAGCACTGCTTGAAGCAGTTAAACTGCTTGAACACGTGTTCACTTATACACGCGCACACACAAATTTTCCATTGTTCTAATTGCAATTTGTTTTGATAATAAAACTGTTTGTTTACTCCCGAAACGAACACCAACGCGTGTTATTGTGTTGTTTTGTGAAAACGAACACAATAATAACCGCAAAGAACACGAATTCGAAACTAAAAACACAACTTTCAATGCGCGCAAAACAAAACACGTCCGCTCGCGACGGCAAGCAAAGGCAAACTGAGTAGATAGGGACAGTGGGAATCTCGTTAATCCATTCATGCGCGTCACTAATTAGATGACGCGGCATTTGGCTATTTTTTTTTTTTTTTTTTTTTTTTTGATCGCGAGAGGAAGGAGAATCTTCGAAAGATACTTCATGCCAGCCAATAGCATGAAGCATGCACGATTCACCATATACGGATTACCAGCCACGTGCGGTAATCCATGGCGCATACGTACTAAACTCCTCCTCCAGAATGACAACTAAGCGATGTTTGTACCTTAACAATGCCAAGGTAGCAGGCGAATAAATGAACCAGACGCTTTGGCTAAGTCCAGTCCCGAGAGTACCCACTCAGGTACATAAACTGCCTGAAGCAGTACGTTCCACCACGCAAAACTTTAACGCTGATGATATTACTATCATACTTGCTGAGGAGGTTTTTCGCAATTAATCGTTTTACTGATTGACCGCTCCAAATCCCCCTCCAGTTCAGCGTGGCCGAATGGAACTCGACACCGCATGTCGCACCGAATCTCCGCCGCAATTCAGTCAGTATGTCCGGTCTGTTGTATCTATCGACTTTGCGCTGGTGCGCTTCGTCGATAGAGTGTCCGTCTGTCACAATTTGAGTGTCTATCACGTGGATGATATTATCACGGAGCGCTACCAGGTCTGGTTTACACAATCCGGATTCGCACTGCAGACTTGGTTCGGCAATGACAACGCAGCCTTTCGCTTCAAGTCCCCTCTTGAGCGAATTTGCTACGCTGTTGTGTCTAGCCACCCGCTTTCCATGCGTACGGTGGCACTTCTGCAGGATGTGGTTTGTTGTTTCGGAAGCCTGACATCCCGCACGACACTGTCGATCCAATTCGTGCCTTCCCCTCGTAGTACGAGACTTTGAAGGTAGGGCATTTATCCGCAGCTGAATTCCGTTTCGGTATTCTTTTCCTGTTAGTAAACGCGTGGGCTGACTAACCCAACCGTGTTGAGGGCCAAAATGACCCGCTTCACGGAGGCCGCTACCATCAACAGACATGTGCAACCTATTTGCCCAGTAATTTTCTATCTCCCCACGTGTATTCATGTGTGTAGTTCCAGCTAGTAATCTAACTCGGACCCTACGTATTTCTTCTTCGACGAATGAGCTGGCTACCTCGGATTGCTCGAGATAGGGCCATTTTAAATTGCTCAAACGTCTTTGTCGATGTAAGGGTGCTATCCATCTGACTGACGGTATACCGAGTCCCCCACATTTCGGAGGGGCATGGAAAAATGCAATACAAACATCTGGAGGGAGACCTAACCATCCCCTTACATAGAATCTTACCATTCTGTCGAATTTTCGCAGAACGCCTATCGTCACACTACCAAGAGTTAGTTGGTGAAAGAATTGTGGGATAAGGACATTCCGCAAGGCAAATAACTTCTGTTGTGGCTTCAGGGGTGCTCGTGTCAGTCTCAACAGCTTTGGACCTAGGTCTTCGGCTGGACTGTACCAAACACGCCCATCCGCATTAAATCTGATGCCAAGATACTTCCACTCGTCTGTACGCTTCAGAGCTGGGCACTCAGTCGAGCCAATACGGAAGAACTGCTGTGTTACAACAGTTTTCTTCTGCTTTGGTTGACCCTTAATGCTAACAGTGAAACACTTGTCAGCATTAAGTTTGAGCCCCACTGAATCCAAAAAGGAGACGGTGAGATCCAGCAATTTCTGAAGCCCCATTGGAGTTTTCGCAAATAGCACCAAATCATCAGCGAACGCAGCAGCGTTTACTATAGCGTTTCCGATCTTGACACCAATTTCTTTGGGGAGGGCTCTAAGCAACCGATCAATGATCAAATTGAATAGAACGGGGGAAAGAGGATCACCCTGCTTAACGCCACGACCAGGAGTGAACACATCTGACCTCCAACCCTCTCCATTGAGAGTGGTGCCACCGCCCTCGTACGATTTCTGTACGTAGTTGACCATCTCCTTCGGAATCCCATAAGCAGTCATGGTGTTAAAGACTGCGGCATGCGACACACTATCGAATGCCTTGCTAACGTCTAGCGTAGCAATATAAGTTGACAAACTAGATTTATGGCTATTCCTTAGGATCAGGTCAACCATCGTCGCATTATCAGCACATCCGTCTGTTGGCATGAAACCACACTGCCGAGCATCCCAATTAACTGATGAGGTCAATCGAGATGCCAAGATAGCGTTAAGTTGTCTTACCAGCACCGAACCTACTGTAATAGGACGAAAGTCTTGCGGTCGGTTTGCCGTCGCCGTCTTCGGGATGAAGATGGTTTTGGCCAGTCGGATAGAGTATGGCAATTTGCCGCACCAAAGAATCAGGTTCATTATGCGTAGCATAATCCCAGGCGGGACACTCCTAATAGTTTTAGGAGATATTCCATCTGGACCTGGAGAAGAGGATAGTGCCACTTTGTGTGCCCTTAGGTCTTGCAGACTAATGGCAGATAATACCTGCTCCATCGAGTGATCCAACTGGATCACTGTATTACTACAAGAGCTTGGGCTAGGCTGTGACATAACCTCCCTCCAATAGGGAACCATTATATCTTGGCTTGGCATTGTCGACTCATCATTTCCATTCAGCAAAGTTTTAATGCATCTCCCCTTGTGCTTATCCCAGTTGCGCTGCACCGTCGCATACTGTTGCCTTCTACCTTCTCTATTATTACGAGGTCTCCGAGGAGGTCTCGATCTAACTGTGCGAGCGCTTGGACACGGAAAGATGTCCAAGAGGTAGTTTGATAAGCGATGGAGCGTGGTTTCCTTTCCCTCCCCCTGCGCACTATCAACGATAGATTGCAGAGTTTGGGCGTTCCATCTGGGATCGCATTCTACTCGGCTAAAACCTTGTATAACTTGCAGAATTTCCATGTTCGACTGTTCGAGTGGAATGATTGGAGTTGCTTCCGACGATGATACTTGGGGGTTGAGCTCGCCTGAACTAGGGCGGCGCATTATGGTTATTTCATCAACTTCTGGGGTGGGAGCAGACTGCTCTCTTATCTGCTCCAATTTTTGCTTATAGTCACCCCTCTGTCTGGCCTTTTTAATGGCTTCGACGCTGCGGTGGGTAAAAACTTCCACTAGTTTCTTGTGTAATGGTCGCTGCCGAGAATTTAAATTTTTTGTTTAGTTTACCCTTTTATCGTAATTCTGGTTTACGATAAAAACATTTGGTTTTGCTAGGTTTGTGAAAAGCAGAAGCACACATGTTGCGAAGATTTTGCTCTCAACATTCTGTCTGCGTGCGCAACAATGTTGCTGGCCTTGTGTTAAACTGTCACGATAAGCGCAGCATAATTATGCATGCTCAGACAGTAAAAAGCTTAGAATCAACCTAAAAGCTTGGTTTATATATGTCGCGAGTGCAACATAATTAAGCCGCACTCAGAAATTCTGTAACGCAATCCACCTCAGCGTTCAAGTTTTTTTTTCATGACGCGTTTGCCTATAAAAGTGCCACGTTGTCTAATCTCTGCCTCTTTTGCTGATCGGTTTTATACAAAGTAAACCTCCACGTCCGTTAGCGCCGCATGCTACACGTGTCGAGAATTTAATCGGGCGCACTACGCAAAGTCGAAAAAGGTTATGAAAGTGGTGTTAAAACTAGTTTATATAGCTATTTGTGCAAAATAATAGCTTAAACGCAGATCGCGTCGGGGTCATGTATATATGCCCAAACAAATTAATAAAAACCCAAACCAACGCAACGAATGTGCCACGCCCACCCAGTTTTCTAATCTGGACGCATCGACCTCTACCGATCCGGCAAAGAGCTTGCCTTTAACTATTTTGTGCAGAGCTCAAAATAAGGTATGCGCTGTAGTAAATATTTTTGTGTTTACAAAAATCGCTAATTAGTGTATTTTGCCTTTAGATCACTGGTTGACCTAAGTCTTAGCAACTCTAAAGCCCACATCCATAGATTTCGCCTTACATACGGCCGCTCTATCTTGGTGTGGGCCAACAAAAATTTTGAAGCCCCCAGAAGATAAACGCAACAAAATCAAAACGCCAGAAAGTTTCGGATTCTTTTGTTACTGCCCTCGCTAACCTCTGTCGCAGATGAACATGTGCACGAAAGCTTAGTTGCGCTTTTTCTTTAGTTGTCTTGGACCGCTGTCCAAACGCAGTTTCAATCGTCCGACCATAACCTACGCGGAATTTTTTTGTTAATTAGTGTTAAGTGAGGTTTAAATATTCTGAAAATTGTTAATTTGACTGCAAAAATGCAGCAATAGTTAAATGTTGTAAATTAAGTCCAAAAAAGTAGGGCAAAGTTTCTGAACTGCAGATCGGCAGCTATAACTAATAGTGGTGTAAAATGGCAAAAGCTCCAATTGCTAACTTTCAACGCTCTCTGTCCCCCCCCTTCGTTTGAAAATAAAGTAAAATCAATATAAAATAATCCGAAACCATTAAATAGACAATACTAATTAAAATTTAAACAAGAACATTAACACTACGATACAACCACAATAATAAATCATCTGCATCGCTGGAAGGCCTTTCAACGAGGAGAGATTCATGTAAGTGGAAAATTTAATATATTGTTTATTAATGGTTCATATGTGCATGTGTTTTCAATAATTATATTAATCCTTCTGATTAATAAATTTAAAGAATCCAGTTAGATTGTTATGTGCCTTGGCATTACTTTGCGCCGGCGCATTATTTAGGTTATGTAAGTGTGTGCGTGTATATATGTGTGTATGTATAAGCGTACAGTTTTTTTTGGTTGTGCGTTTGTGGCCCTTATACATGCATATACATACACGCATGTACGTACATACATATTTAAATGCATTAAAATTCCTTTACATATAAACCCAGTCCCGCAAGCTTACAACCACCACATTAGTGCTAGTCTGATCAGCTGTTTAGTTTATTCAACCTTTGCGCAGGCGGTGTATCAATTACAGTCGCGGCCCAAAATAAAGTGTCCGCTTTATTTTCTTGATTTTTTTTTTCGTAATAAATAAATATTTTGAAACAATTAAAATAAATTCCAAGTAATATTCATTACATTGTTAACGTAAAAATAAACTTAAAATTAATAAAGATGTTAATTTGCATATTTTTAATTATGAGTTGTGGCCAATATTAAGTTCCTTCTCAAGTAATTAAATAATAAATTTAAGCATGAATATTTGAAGCAAATAAAAATTAAAACATAATGATGGAATAATGAGTTTAGTTTTCCTGATGGCATGGTAATTTAATAATGTAGGTTCAGTTTACATGGGATATTCAAACATAAACTCCGCGCTGGATATCATGGTTGGGTAGGGTAAAGACCGCGAGTGTCAGACGTCACCTTAGACCTCGCTTTCCAGCTACCAATAATAACCGCCTTTGTAGTAATTTTTCTAGTAATTCTTTTAGTCAATTTTGTGTAATTAATTTCGCTTTCGGTTTACCGAATCGCCCGTTCGAGGTCTTATAATTAAAAATATTGTGTGCATTGCGAATCTTGGTCTGGCAAAACCCACTCCCATTCTCTCCGATGAGCACGGTCAAGGAGACCTCGACCGCCAGTATTCAAGATCGCAGAGCAGAGCCGAGCAGAGCAGAGCTGAGCAGTACACTTGTTCATATATTTTTCACCATTTGCTGCGAGCTCAACGAAGACGCATTTCGTCGAATGCATCCTTGTGCTGGCGTGACATGTGGACGCCAAGTCCTCTCGCACTGCTAAAGGAACGTCCACATATTGTGCAGAGACCACTCGGGACTGAAGTGGCCGCCGCGGCTGGTTCATGTTGGCCTCCCAGGCTATTCAAAATAGGATATGGGGTCGTCAACAAAAGATCATTATCATTCCGAGGCGAGTTTAAATTTATCATTCCAACATGTAAGATCTCAACCGCGCTTACTTGAATTTCTTCACTTTGACATTCAGAGCACTGGGCAGAAATCACATTGTGTCAACACCCGCTAGGGCCATCACAATGCTTTGTTTTAATTAGACAGTCGGATTCCCCAAGTCCGTGCCAGTTCTGAATTGATTGTTAATTGATAATCGTTATAATTTAAAAGAACTAATTGGTTGCCCAACTAGTATTCTTAAAAATTTTAGCAAGAAAGTTCCACAATTGGCTACGTAACTAAACTATCCGGGGAACAAGAAACTACCATAAATGATAGAAACTCTATTTACCCAGAACGAGCACATAAACCATGTTATTGTTTCCCAATCAAGCCCGACTATCTCAATCTTCAGAGCCAATCTTTATCCCGAAGTTACGGATCTAATTTGCCGACTTCCCTTACCTACATTATTCTATCGACTAGAGACTCTTCACCTTGGAGACCAGCTGCGGATATTGGTACGGCCTGTTGAGAAGTTTGCGTATCCCCACCATAAATTTTCAAGGTTCGAGGAGAAAATATCGACACAACAGTATATGTCATGCTCTTCTAGCCCATCTACCATATCTCTCTGCGAAAGACTTCCATGGTAGTACGGCTATAAAACAGAAAAGAAAACTCTTCCGATATCTCTCAACGGCTTCTTTATGGTCGTTCCTGTTGCCAGGATGAGCACGAGGCCCATATTTAATAACAAACGGATACTCAACAGGTTACGGAATTGGAACCGTATTCCCTTTCGTTCAAAATTATTCAAGTGTATAAAAATCGTTTCATGTATTTATAAATTTAAGGATAACAATATTTGATAATTTTATACTTGAAAATTTTCGGCTTTCGCCTTGAACTTAGGACCGACTAACTCGTGATCAACCACTGTTCACACGAAACCCTTCTCCACTTCAGTCCTCCAAGGTCTCATTCGATTATTTGCTACTACCACCAAGATCTGTACCAATGGCGGCTCCATGCAGGCTTACGCCAAACACTTCTAAGCACACCATTGTACCTTCCTACTCACTAAAGTTTTAAAATTTATATTACAAGTAATATAAATCATCTACTTTAGCGGTAATGTATAGGTATACAACTTAAGCGCCATCCATTTTAAGGGCTAGTTGCTTCGGCAGGTGAGTTGTTACACACTCCTTAGCGGATTTCGACTTCCATGATCACCGTCCTGCTGTTTTAAGCAACCAACGCCTTTCATGGTTTCTGTATGAGTTGTTAATTTGGGCACCGTAACATTACGTTTGGTTCATCCCACAGCGCCAGTTCTGCTTACCAAAAGTGGCCCACTGGGCACATTATATCATAACCTTAAACTTCATATCAAGAAAGTTAAGGTTCTTACCCATTTAAAGTTTTCATTCGCTTTACCAGATAAGATTATTTTATATTATATTTCAATGCACCAGCTATCCTGAGGGAAACTTCGGAAGGAACCAGCTACTAGATGGTTCGATTGGTCTTTCGCCCCTATACTCAATTCTGACAATCGATTTGCACGTCAGAACTGTTTCGGTCTTCCATCACGGTTTCCCCTGACTTCAACCTGATCAAGTATAGTTCACCATCTTTCGGTTCACAGCATATCTGCTCAAGGTACGTTCCAGTTAGAGGTATAAATAATATAAATATCATTATACATAACTATATAGAGCGCCCCGGGATTGTGTTAATTAACTATAAATAGTTAAAAAACTAATCCCATTATTAGTCAAGTTAATTACGCTATTAGGTTTATATCCCAATAACTTGCACATATGTTAGACTCCTTGGTCCGTGTTTCAAGACGGGTCCCGAAGGTGTCCTGAATCTTTCGCATTGTTAATCATACATGTGCATATAATATACACAAAAATCAATGATAATTATGCCATTATATAATTCCGAAAAATTAACGCACATCAACACTTTATCAAATTTACGACAATTTATTTTATGTTATAATGCAAGCACTATAATTTAAATAATCAATAATTCACAACTTTTTGATAAATTATTTATATTAATAGATTACAATGTCCTTATATGGAAAAAATGCACACTATTATTATAATATTAATTAAATACTACAATTCTAATGATGAATTTTCCATAACGGATATTCAGGTTCATCGGGCTTAGCCTCTAAGCAGTTTCACGTACTATTTAACTCTCTATTCAGAGTTCTTTTCAACTTTCCCTCACGGTACTTGTTTACTATCGGTCTCATGGTTATATTTAGTTTTAGATGGAGTTTACCACCCACTTAGTGCTGCACTATCAAGCAACACGACTCTTTGGAAACACCATCTAATAATCATTAACGTTATACGGGCCTGGCACCCTCAATGGGTAAATGGCCTCATTTAAGAAGGACTTAAATCGTTAATTTCTCATACTAGAATATTGATGTTCCTTACACTGCATCTCACATTTGCCGTATAGACAAAGTGACTTAGTGCTGAACTGATTTCTTTTCGCTCGCCGCTACTAAGAAAATCCTTGTTAGTTTCTTTTCCTCCCCTAATTAATATGCTTAAATTCAGGGGGTAGTCCCATATGAGTTGAGGTTGTATAAAACAGTTTCAATTGAATAAAATTTTATTCAATTTTATGAATTAAAATACATTTAATTTCGAAGAATAATAATATTTACAACATCTTTCTTATCGAATCAGTAATAACGAGACAATTCTAGATGAAAAAAATCATATTTTTTTATGCTAGACATTCCTCATTAATTTTTGATTTGAAAAAGAAAATATATATATATCTTCAGTTTCTCATACAAATATATACAATGAGAGTTAGTATGTATTTTCATAAATGCATTAATATTATGAATATATTCATGTACACACAATTTATAATTGCATACACACATTATTATCCAATAATATACCATATGCTTAATATTCTTTAATATACAATATATTTTTTTTACACATAACTTTATATATAATATTATCACACATTCATATTTTTTGTTTAATTTCATATTACGGAAATAAAACATTTTTATTTTGACAATAAATTGATAATATTATCAAATTCATTTATTTGAGATAATTATATATATTAAATAAAACACATGCACTCTTATTATTTATACGATACGATATATGACATTCTCATTGTTTATAACATGCATCCACATCTTATAAAACAATTTTCCATCGATTACATTTATAGTAAGGAACTTAACGATAATTGGAAATTTAATATTATATATTTTATTAAAATAATCAATATCTTAAAAATATATCTTGGTCAATTCCACTATTATCTGGTTATTATTATCGCAGCCAAGTGTATGTATATATAATACAATATACTAGCGATATTTAAAAATTATATGTATTTACATATAATAGACAAGTACACACTACTCATCATATAAAGGTTTTTGAACACAATGTCTTCAATACCGACATTTTTATATAGGCTTCCCTCTACCTTAAGTTCTGCATGTATTAAGAATATATTAATACACATTAACTTCATTATTTTTCATACATTATTATAATATGCTTATGCCGGCAAGACAACACTCAAATGTCATATGTTTTACCATACATAATTTTTCTTCATATGACTGACTTGCCTTGCTCGACACCACTACCCCTATATAGGTTTTTGAGCACGGTTTCATCACAGCCGTCGAATAATATATGGGCCACCACCAGCCACATATTTTGTATGCATTTATATACCAATAATGTATCGTAATTTGAATTACTTATTATTTTGTACCATAAGTGCACCAAAACTTCATTATTCTTCATACATTATTATAATATGCTTATGCCGGCAAGACAACACTCAAATGTCATATGTTTTACCATACATAATTTTTCTTCATATGACTGACTTGCCTTGCTCGACACCACTACCCCTATATAGGTTTTTGAGCACGGTTTCATCACAGCCGTCGAATAATATATGGGCCACCACCAGCCACATATTTTGTATGCATTTATATACCAATAATGTATCGTAATTTGAATTACTTATTATTTTGTACCATAAGTGCACCAAAACTTAATTATTCTTCATATATTATTATAATATGCTTATGCCGGCAAGACAACACTCAAATATTATATGTTTTACCATACATAATTTTTCTTCATATGACTTGCCTTGCTCGACACCACTACCCCTATAAAGGTTTTTGAGCACGGTTTCATCACAGCCGTCGAATAATATATGGGCCACCACCAGCCACATATTTTGTATGCATTTATATACCAATAATGTATCGTAATTTGAATTACTTATTATTTTGTACCATAAGTGCACCAAAACTTCATTATTCTTCATATATTATTATAATATGCTTATGCCGGCAAGACAACACTCAAATATTATATGTTTTACCATACATAATTTTTCTTCATATGACTTGCCTTGCTCGACACCACTACCCCTATAAAGGTTTTTGAGCACGGTTTCATCACAGCCGTCGAATAATATATGGGCCACCACCAGCCACATATTTTGTATGCATTTATATACCAATAATGTATCGTAATTTGAATTACTTATTATTTTGTAACATAAGTGCACCAAAACTTAATTATTCTTCATATATTATTATAATATGCTTATGCCGGCAAGACAACACTCAAATATCATATGTTTTACCATACATAATTTTTCTTCATATGACTTGCCTTGCTCGACACCACTACCCCTATATAGGTTTTTGAGCACGGTTTCATCACAGCCGTCGAATAATATATGGGCCACCACCAGCCACATATTTTGTATGCATTTATATACCAATAATGTATCGTAATTTGAATTACTTATTATTTTGTACCATAAGTGCACCAAAACTTCATTATTCTTCATATATTATTATAATATGCTTATGCCGGCAAGACAACACTCAAATATTATATGTTTTACCATACATAATTTTTCTTCATATGACTTGCCTTGCTCGACACCACTACCCCTATATAGGTTTTTGAGCACGGTTTCATCACAGCCGTCGAATAATATATGGGCCACCACCAGCCACATATTTTGTATGCATTTATATACCAATAATGTATCGTAATTTGAATTACTTATTATTTCGTACCATAAGTGCACCAAAACTTCATTATTCTTCATATATTATTATAATATGCTTATGCCGGCAAGACAACACTCAAATATTATATGTTTTACCATATATAATTTTTCTTCATATGACTTGCCTTGCTCGACACCACTACCCCTATATAGGTTTTTGAACACGGTTTCATCACACCAGTCATATAATATATGGGCTACCTCGAAACATAAAAATAATGTATGGACCACCTCCAAATATAATAATAATGTATGGACCACCTCCAAAAAATATTATAATATATGGGCCACCTCCAAATATAATAATAATGTATGGAGCATCTCCAAATATAATAATAATATATGGACCACCTTCAAAAATAATTATAATATATGGGCCACCTCCAAATATTATAATAATGTATGGACCACCTCCAAATATAATAATAATATATGGACCACCTCCAAAAATAATTATAATATATGGGCCACCTCCAAATATAATGATAACGTATGGACCATCTCCAAATATAATAATAATATATGGACCACCTCCAAAAATAATTATAATATATGCACCACCTCCAAATATAATGATAATGTATGGACCACCTCCAAGTATAATAATAATAGATATGGGCCACCTCCAATAATGAATATAATAATCATATATGGGCCACCTCCAAATATAATAATAATGTATGGAAAACCTCCAAAAATTATTTATTAATAATATTTTATTATAATATATGGGCCACCTCCAAATATAATAATAATGTATGGACCATCTCCAAATATAATAATAATATATGGACCACCTCCAAATATAATTATAATATATGGGCCACCTCCAAATATTATAATAATGTATGGACCACCTCCAAATATAATAATAATATATGGACCACCTCCAAAAATAATTATAATATATGGGCCACCTCCAAATATTATAATAATGTATGGACCACCTCCAAATATAATAATAATATATGGACCTCCTCCAAAAATAATTATAATATATGAGTCACCTCCAAATATAATAATAATGTATGGACCACCTCCAAATATAATAATAATGTATGGAGCATCTCCAAATATAATAATAATATATGGACCACCTTCAAAAATAATTATAATATATGGGCCACCTCCAAATATTATAATAATGTATGGACCACCTCCAAATATAATAATAATATATGGACCAACCTCCAAAAATAATTATAATATATGGGCCACCTCCAAATATAATGATAACGTATGGACCATCTCCAAATATAATAATAATATATGGACCACCTCCAAAAATAATTATAATATATGCACCACCTCCAAATATAATGATAATGTATGGACCACCTCCAAGTATAATAATAAGATATGGACCACCTCCAAAAATAATTATAATATATGGGCCACCTCCAAATATAATAATAATGTATGGAAAACCTCCAAAAATTATTATAATGTATGGGCCACCTCCAAATATAATAATAATGTATGGACCATCTCCAAATATAATAATAATATATGGACCACCTCCAAATATAATTATAATATATGGGCCACCTCCAAATATTATAATAATGTATGGACCACCTCCAAATATAATAATAATATATGGACCACCTCCAAAAATAATTATAATATATGGGCCACCTCCAAATATTATAATAATGTATGGACCACCTCCACATATAATAATAATATATGGACCTTCTCCAAAAATAATTATAATATATGAGTCACCTCCAAATATAATAATAATGTATGGATCACCTCCAAATATAATAATAATGTATGGACCACCTCCAAAAATAGTTATAATATATGAGTCACCTCCAAATATAATAATAATGTATGGACCACCTCCAAATATAATAATAATATATGGACCACCTCTAAAAATAATTATAATATATCGACCACCTCCAAATATAATAATAATGTAAGTGCAAGTGTTTATTCTCTAGATGAGGAAAATCTGAATACCACAGACGACGACGATGTCGAAAATCAAACTGATCGTTAAATCTTTCAAGTATTGAAATTAACGATATCGCTACTTCTGACACCATGGAACAAAGCACACAACATTGTTCATGTTTTTCTTAAACAACAACAAACTAATGTTTGCTGAATAATAATATAAATCACATACATTTTTCATATGACAAACTTTTATTGATATAATTTCAACTCTCTATTGTATGCGCTGAATAATCGTATAAAACCATACATATTTTTATAAAACATGTTTTATTGATATAATTTCAATTCTGTGAGTTTATATTTTTAGAAAAGAGAAGCACACATTGTTCGCTCTTTTAAATATTTCTATGTATATGATAATGCTCCTATAGAAAAAACTATAGAATATAATAACATATACATTTATACATATATATGACAACTTTCATTTATAATTATTTATTTTAACTTATGCGTGTTGTATAAAATATTAAACATATTCGTATATGACAATCTATTTATTTTTATAATATCATATGTTTATTATAATAGTAACACGCATATTTTCATGCACCACCATTTTCAAATAGAAATTTGTTTGAATTTATATTATATTGTGTTCTTAGGTGTAACAATTCATTGCATAGTAAGTAAACATATTCGTATATGACAATCTATTTATTTTTATAATATCATATGTTTATTATAATAGTAACACGCATATTTCCATGCACCGCCATTTCAAATAGAAATTTGTTTGAATTTATATTATATTGTGTTCTTAGGTGTAACAATTCATTGCATAGTAAAATACTTTTCTTTAATATAATTATATGTGTATGTATATATATTATGCAATAAATAAATCTCACCGAATCACGCAATATATTATTTAAAATTATTAGATGCTGCTCTGCATCACAGCGAACAAGAACCAACCACTTCACTCAAAAAAAAATAAACGTATACATATTTTTTTTGTATTCTATGTATACGCTATTTGTTTAATGACATGGTGGTCGGTTATTTGCACGCATATATTTTTGTTTAATTATCGAATCATCAAGCAAAGGATAAGCTTCAGTGGATCGCAGTATGGCAGCTGCTCAACCACTTACAACACCTTGCCTGTTACAAAAGTCGTTTACAATTGATTCTAGGCTTTGTCATTGTATTAAATAATGTTTTAATATGTAACTAGCACGGCATCAGGTGATCGGAGATCCTCCCAATTTACTATGTTACAAATAACATTGGCATCACATCCATTGTCGTTTATAAAATAAATTACAAACTTTTAATGGTTTAGAAGCCATACAATGCAAATTGCCCCTTATTTATCATTGCAGTCCAGCACGGATACGACCTTAGAGGCGTTCAGGCATAATCCAACGGACGTAGCGTCATACCACTGTTCGCTCGAACAAGTATTGTGCCATTGGTCCGTACCTGCGGTTCCTCTCGTACTACGCAGGAATGCTGTCGCAACAACGTTTTGTCATTAGTAGGGTAAAACTAACCTGTCTCACGACGGTCTAAACCCAGCTCACGTTCCCTTGCATGGGTGAACAATCCAACGCTTGGTGAATTTTGCTTCACAATGATAGGAAGAGCCGACATCGAAGGATCAAAAAGCGACGTCGCTATGAACGCTTGGCCGCCACAAGCCAGTTATCCCTATGGTAACTTTTCTGACACCTCTTGTTAAAAACTCTTTAAACCAAAAGGATCGATAGGCCGAGCTTTTGCTGTCCCTGTGTGTACTGAACACCGAGATCAAGTCAGCATTTGCCCTTTTGCTCTATGTGTGGTTTCTGTCCGCACTGAGCTGGCCTTGGGACACCTCCGTTATTATTTGAGAGATGTACCGCCCCAGTCAAACTCCCTACCTGGCAATGTCCTTGAATTGGATCATACCTGAGTAATTGGAGTTATACCAAATTTTCAAATCGAAAACACATAAATGCATTCTCTCATTAATGAATTTGTTTGCGATTATATAACAAACTCGTGATACTTTGATCAAGAAGCTTGCATCAAAACCCAATACCATAAGATATAGTAAATATATCCGTATAATGGCTAGGAAATGATACACGTTCCATTTAATCAAGTAAGTAAGGAAACAATAAGAGTAGTGGTATTTCATTGTCGATACCAAACCGAAGTCTAATATCTCCCACTTATTCTACACCTCTTATGTCTCCTTACACTGCCAGATTAGAGTCAAGCTCAAAAGGGTCTTCTTTCCCCGCTAATTATTCCAAGCCCGTTTCCTTGGCTGTGGTTTCGCTAGATAGTAGATAGGGACATGTATCTATATCTCTATAGGAATTGTTTAACGTGGCATTTTCCATGATAGGGCATTTTAACACGGTGCCCAACGTCTTAGTCGATGTATATGGTGCACCAACGAGTTTAGTTTAAGCCCCAATGCTAACGCCCCTTACATGCATAGAAACATTGGAGGGGCGTAAGTCCCCTTCTAGAATCTTAAGGTACTCAATTTTGAAGCCTATCGTAACTACGTTAGTTGGTCGTAAGACTTCCCCCTTGGTATAAGGACATGCCGATTATCCAATACGACTTCTGATATTTGTGGCTTCAGGGGTGCTCTTCAACTCAACAGCTTTGGACCTAGGTCTTCGGCTGGACTTACCGAACACGCCCATCCGCTTAAATCTGATGCCAAGATACTTCCACTCGTCTGTACGCTTCAGAGCTGGGCACCAGTCGAGCAAATCGGAAGGACTTTACAACAGTTTTCTTCTGCTCTTGGTTGACCCTTAATGCTAACAGTGAAACACTTGTCAGCATTAAGTTTGAGCCCCACCGAATCCAAAAGGAGACGGTGAGATCCAGCAATTTCTGAAGCCCCATTGGAGTTTCCGCAAATACACCAAATCATCAGCGAACGCAGCAGCGTTTACTATAGCGTTTCCGATCTTGACACCAATTTCTTTGGGGAGGGTTCTAACAACCGATCAATGATCAAATTGAATAGATGGGGGAAAGAGGATCACCCTGCTTAACGCCACGCCAGGAGTGAACACTCTGACCTCCAACCCTCTCCATTGAGAGTGGTGCCACCGCCCTCGTACGATATTCTGTACGTAGTTGACCATCTCCTTCGGAATACCATAAGCAGTCATGGTGTTATAGACTGCGGCATGCGACACGCTATCAAATGCCTTGCTAACGTCAACCGTAGCAATATAAGTTGACAAACTTCATTTATGGCTATTCCTTAGGATCAGGTCAACCATCGTCGCTTACCAGCGCATCCGTCTGTTGCATGAACCATCTGCCGGCATCCCAATTGAACTGATGAGGTCAATCGAGATGCCAAATTTCGCGTTAAGTTGTCTTACCAGCACCGAACCTACTGTAATAGGACGAAAGTCTTGCGTCTTTGCCGTCGCCGTCTTCGGATAAGATGGTTTTGGCCAGTCGGATAGAGTATGGCAATTTGCCGCACCAAGAATCTTCATTATGCAGCATAATCCCAGTCTGGTATCCTTTTCTTATCCGGCGAATTCCACGGGCCTGGAGAAGAGGATAGTGCCACTTTGTGTCCCTTAGGCCTTGCAACTAATGGCGACCATATGACGATCCTCATTTGATCACCGCGTCACTAAAAAGTGTGACGATCACTCTTTCAACCTTGCCCTTTTAGTCGTCTTTTACGACTAAGCATTGCCATACTGAATGTCTGGTAATGCTTTTCTTATCCCGCCAATCACACGGGTGGGGACAACCGTTGCATACTTTTTCTCGCCTTCAACGTCTTCTCTCTATTATTCACTAAATGACGATCATTTTAAACCTTGCCCTTTTAGCTGGCGAGGTCTCATCAATGAGGTCATTTGATAAGCGATGGAGCGTGTTTCCTTTTCCTCCTGCGCACTTTCTACGACAAGCAGTGGCATACTTTGGGTGTATCTGGGACTCGTTTTCTTATCCCGCCTATAGCCTTGTATAACTGGTAGAGTTTTCTCGGAGAGGATGATAGGGACAGTGGGAATCTCGTTAATCCATTCATGCGCGTCACTAATTAGATGACGAGGCATTTGGCTACCTTAAGAGAGTCATAGTTACTCCCGCCGTTGACCCGCGCTTACTTGAATTTCTTCACTTTGACATTCAGAGCACTGGGCAGAAATCACATTGTGTCAACACCCGCTAGGGCCATCACAATGCTTTGTTTTAATTAGACAGTCGGATTCCCCAAGTCCGTGCCAGTTCTGAATTGATTGTTAATTGATAATCGTTATAATTTAAAAGAACTAATTGGTTGCCCAACTAGTATTCTTAAAAATTTTAGCAAGAAAGTTCCACAATTGGCTACGTAACTAAACTATCCGGGGAACAAGAAACTACCATAAATGATAGAAACTCTATTTACCCAGAACGAGCACATAAACCATGTTATTGTTTCCCAATCAAGCCCGACTATCTCAATCTTCAGAGCCAATCCTTATCCCGAAGTTACGGATCTAATTTGCCGACTTCCCTTACCTACATTATTCTATCGACTAGAGACTCTTCACCTTGGAGACCAGCTGCGGATATTGGTACGGCCTGTTGAGAAGTTTGCGTATCCCCACCATAAATTTTCAAGGTCCGAGGAGAAAATATCGACACAACAGTATATGTCATGCTCTTCTAGCCCATCTACCATATCTCTCTGCGAAAGACTTCCATGGTAGTACGGCTATAAAACAGAAAAGAAAACTCTTCCGATATCTCTCGACGGCTTCTTTATGGTCGTTCCTGTTGCCAGGATGAGCACGAGGCCCATATTTAATAACAAACGGATACTCAACAGGTTACGGAATTGGAACCGTATTCCCTTTCGTTCAAAATTATTCAAGTGTATAAAAATCGTTTACATGTATTTATAAATTTTAGGATAACAATATTTGATAATTTTATACTTGAAAATTTTCGGCTTTCGCCTTGAACTTAGGACCGACTAACTCGTGATCAACCACTGTTCACACGAAACCCTTCTCCACTTCAGTCCTCCAAGGTCTCATTCGATTATTTGCTACTACCACCAAGATCTGTACCAATGGCGGCTCCATGCAGGCTTACGCCAAACACTTCTAAGCACACCATTGTACCTTCCTACTCACTAAAGTTTCAAAATTTATATTACAAGTAATATAAATCATCTACTTTAGCGGTAATGTATAGGTATACAACTTAAGCGCCATCCATTTTAAGGGCTAGTTGCTTCGGCAGGTGAGTTGTTACACACTCCTTAGCGGATTTCGACTTCCATGATCACCGTCCTGCTGTTTTAAGCAACCAACGCCTTTCATGGTTTCTGTATGAGTTGTTAATTTGGGCACCGTAACATTACGTTTGGTTCATCCCACAGCGCCAGTTCTGCTTACCAAAAGTGGCCCACTGGGCACATTATATCATAACCTTAAACTTCATATCAAGAAAGTTAAGGTTCTTACCCATTTAAAGTTTGAGAATAGGTTAAGATCGTTTCGACCCTAAGGCCTCTAATCATTCGCTTTACCAGATAAGATTATTTTATATTATATTTCAATGCACCAGCTATCCTGAGGGAAACTTCGGAAGGAACCAGCTACTAGATGGTTCGATTGGTCTTTCGCCCCTATACTCAATTCTGACAATCGATTTGCACGTCAGAACTGTTTCGGTCTTCCATCAGGGTTTCCCCTGACTTCAACCTGATCAAGTATAGTTCACCATCTTTCGGGTCACAGCATATCTGCTCAAGGTACGTTCCAGTTAGAGGTATAAATAATATAAATATCATTATACATAACTATATAGAGCGCCCCGGGATTGTGTTAATTAACTATAAATAGTTAAAAAACTAATCCCATTATTAGTCAAGTTAATTACGCTATTAGGTTTATATCCCAATAACTTGCACATATGTTAGACTCCTTGGTCCGTGTTTCAAGACGGGTCCCGAAGGTATCCTGAATCTTTCGCATTGTTAATCATACATGTGCATATAATAAACACAAAAATCAATGATAATTATGCCATTATATAATTCCGAAAAATTAACGCACAGTATTCATATAAATCTATCAACACTTTATCAAATTTACGACAATTTATTTTATGTTATAATGCAAGCACTATAATTTAAATAAGCAATAATTCACAACTTTTTGATAAATTATTTATATTAATAGATTACAATGTCCTTATATGGAAAAAATGCACACTATTATTATAATATTAATTAAATACTACAATTCTAATGATGAATTTTCCATAACGGATATTCAGGTTCATCGGGCTTAACCTCTAAGCAGTTTCACGTACTATTTAACTCTCTATTCAGAGTTCTTTTCAACTTTCCCTCACGGTACTTGTTTACTATCGGTCTCATGGTTATATTTAGTTTTAGATGGAGTTTACCACCCACTTAGTGCTGCACTATCAAGCAACACGACTCTTTGGAAACACCATCTAATAATCATTAACGTTATACGGGCCTGGCACCCTCTATGGGTAAATGGCCTCATTTAAGAAGGACTTAAATCGTTAATTTCTCATACTAGAATATTGATGTTCCTTACACTGCATCTCACATTTGCCGTATAGACAAAGTGACTTAGTGCTGAACTGATTTCTTTTCGCTCGCCGCTACTAAGAAAATCCTTGTTAGTTTCTTTTCCTCCCCTAATTAATATGCTTAAATTCAGGGGGTAGTCCCATATGAGTTGAGGTTGTATAAAACAGTTTCAATTGAATAAAATTTTATTCAATTTTATGAATTAAAATACATTTAATTTCGAAGAATAATAATATTTACAACATCTTTCTTATCGAATCAGTAATAACGAGACAATTCTAGATGAAAAAAATCATATTTTTTTATGCTAGACATTCCTCATTAATTTTTGATTTGAAAAAAGAAAATATATATATATCTTCAGTTTCTCATACAAATATATACAATGAGAGTTAGTATGTATTTTCATAAATGCATTAATATTATGAATATATTCATGTACACACAATTTATAATTGCATACACACATTATTATCCAATAATATACCATATGCTTAATATTCTTTAATATAAAAAAATATTAAGCAACTTATTTAGCATAGTCTTACAACCCTCAACCATATGTAGTCCAAGCAGCACTATAAAATTAATTAAAGTACATAACAGCATGGACTGCGATATGCGTTCAAAATGTCGATGTTCATGTGTCCTGCAGTTCACACGATGACGCACAGTTTGCTGCGTTCTTCATCGACCCATGAGCCGAGTGATCCACCGCTTAGAGTGATTAATTTATTTTTGTTTATTTCATTACGTCAAAAATGTGTTTATTGAAAGAAATTAAAAATACACCATTTTACTGGCATATATCAATTCCTTCAATAAAATGTTTTTTTATACCTAAACAAATGTCGCGAAATGTCTTAGTTTTCGTATAAATTTATAAATATATGGTACATTCAAAAAAATTACATATATATATCGTTTATCATATTCATAATTTTATACAAAACATTAACCTGGAAAGCAGGTACAACATTATTAATTTAGGTGTTGCGTTTATACAATGTATGATCATAAAAATAATGGCCAATACATTTGTGCAACGCATGTATATTGTGGTACATATAC
>JAEIGR010000151.1:182500-197379 GCA_018904305.1 Scaptomyza montana
ATTCATATTTTTTGTTTAATTTCATATTACGGAAATAAAACATTTTTATTTTGACAATAAATTGATAATTTTATCAAATTCATTTATTTGAGATAATTATATATATAAAATAAAACACATGCACTTTTATTATTTATACGATACGATATGACATTCTTACAAAATTGATATACTCATTGTTTATAACATGCATCCACATCTTATAAAACAATTTTCCATCGATTACATTTATAGTAAGGAACTTAACGATAATTGGAAATTTAATATTATATATTTTATTAAAATAATCAATATCTTAAAAATATATCTTGGCCAATTCCACTATTATCTGGTTATTATTATCGCAGCCAAGTGTATGTATATATAATACAATATACTAGCGATATTTAAAAATTATATGTATTTACATATAATAGACAAGTACACACTACTTATCATATAAAGGTTTTTGAACACAATGTCTTCAATACCGACATTTTAATATAGGCTTCCCTCTACCTTAAGTTCTGCATGTATTAATAATATATTAATACATATTAACTTCATTATTTTTCATACATTATTATAATATGCTTATGCCGGCAAGACAACACTCAAATGTCATATGTTTTACCATACATAATTTTTCTTCATATGACTTGCCTTGCTCGACACCACTACCCCTATATAGGTTTTTGAACACGGTTTCATCACAGCCGTCGAATAATATATGGGCCACCACCAGCCACATATTTTGTATGCATTTATATACCAATAATGTATCGTAATTTGAATTACTTATTATTTTGTACCATAAGTGCACCAAAACTTCATTATTCTTCATATATTATTATAATATGCTTATGCCGGCAAGACAACACTCAAATATTATATGTTTTACCATACATAATTTTTCTTCATATGACTTGCCTTGCTCGACACCACTACCCCTATAAAGGTTTTTGAGCACGGTTTCATCACAGCCGTCGAATAATATATGGGCCACCACCAGCCACATATTTTGTATGCATTTATATACCAATAATATATCGTAATTTGAATTACTTATTATTTTGTACCATAAGTGCACCAAAACTTAATTATTCTTCATATATTATTATAATATGCTTATGCCGGCAAGACAACACTCAAATATCATATGTTTTACCATACATAATTTTTCTTCATATGACTTGCCTTGCTCGACACCACTACCCCTATAAAGGTTTTTGAGCACGGTTTCATCACAGCCGTCGAATAATATATGGGCCACCACCAGCCACATATTTTGTATGCATTTATATACCAATAATGTATCGTAATTTGAATTACTTATTATTTTGTACCATAAGTGCACCAAAACTTCATTATTCTTCATATATTATTATAATATGCTTATGCCGGCAAGACAACACTCAAATATTATATGTTTTACCATACATAATTTTTCTTCATATGACTTGCCTTGCTCGACACCACTACCCCTATATAGGTTTTTGAGCACGGTTTCATCACAGCCGTCGAATAATATATGGGCCACCACCAGCCACATATTTTGTATGCATTTATATACCAATAATGTATCGTAATTTGAATTACTTATTATTTCGTACCATAAGTGCACCAAAACTTCATTATTCTTCATATATTATTATAATATGCTTATGCCGGCAAGACAACACTCAAATATTATATGTTTTACCATATATAATTTTTCTTCATATGACTTGCCTTGCTCGACACCACTACCCCTATATAGGTTTTTGAACACGGTTTCATCACACCAGTCATATAATATATGGGCCACCTCGAAACATAAAAATAATGTATGGACCACCTCCAAATATAATAATAATGTATGGACCACCTCCAAAAAATATTATAATATATGGGCCACCTCCAAATATAATAATAATGTATGGAGCATCTCCAAATATAATAATAATATATGGACCACCTTCAAAAATAATTATAATAATATAGGGCCACCTCCAAATATTATAATAATGTATGGACCACCTCCAAATATAATAATAATATATGGACCACCTCCAAAAATAATTATAATATATGGGCCACCTCCAAATATAATGATAACGTATGGACCATCTCCAAATATAATAATAATATATGGACCACCTCCAAAAATAATTATAATATATGCACCACCTCCAAATATAATGATAATGTATGGACCACCTCCAAGTATAATAATAATATATGGACCACCTCCAAAAATAATTATAATATATGGGCCACCTCCAAATATAATAATAATGTATGGAAAACCTCCATAATATTGGGCCACCTCCAAATATAAATAATATATATGGACCACCTCCAAAAAATATATATTATAATATATGGGCCACCTCCAAATATAATAATAATGTATGGGCCACCTCAATATAATAATTATCTCCAAATATAATAATAATATATGGACCACCTCCAAAAATAATTATAATATATGGGCCACCTCCAAATATTATAATAATGTATGGACCACCTCCAAATATAATAATAATATATGGACCACCTCCAAAAATAATTATAATATATGGGCCACCTCCAAATATAATGATAATGTATGGACCACCTCCAAATATAATAATAATATATGGACCACCTCCAAAAATAATTATAATATATGGACCACCTACCTCCAAATATAATAATAATGTATGGACCACCTCCAAATATAATAATAATATATGGACCACCTCCAAAAATAATTATAATATATGGGCCACCTCCAAATATAATAATAATGTATGGACCACCTCCAAATTAATAATTATAATATATGGCCACCTCCAAATATAATAATAATGTATGGACCACCTCCAAATATAATAATAATATATGGACCACCTCCAAAATATAATTATAATATATGGGCCACCTCCAAATATAATAATAATGTATGGACCACCTCCAAATATAATAATAATATATGGACCACCTCCAAAAATAATTATAATATATGGGCCACCTCCAAATAATATAATGTATGGACACAATAATAAAAATATGGGGAAAATATAATAATATATGGACCACCTCCAAATATAATAATAATGTATGGACCACCTCCAAATATAATAATAATATATGGACCACCTCCAAAAATAATTATAATATATGGGCCACCTCCAAATATTATAATAATGTATGGACCACCTCCAAATATAATAATAATATATGGACCACCTCCAAAAATAATTATAATATATGGGCCACCTCCAAATATAATGATAATGTATGGACCATCTCCAAATATAATAATAATATATGGACCACCTCCAAAAATAATTATAATATATGGACCACCTCCAAATATAATGATAATGTATGGACCACCTCCAAATATAATAATAATATATGGACCACCTCCAAAAATAATTATAATATATGGACCACCTCCAAATATAATAATAATGTATGGACCACCTCCAAAAATAATTATAATATATGGGCCACCTCCAAATATAATAATAATGTATGGACCACCTCCAAATATAATAATAATATATGGACCACCTCCAAAAATAATTATAATATATGGGCCACCTCCAAATATTATAATAATGTATGGACCACCTCCAAATATAATAATAATATATGGACCACCTCCAAATATAATAATAATATATGGACCACCTCCAAAAATAATTATAATATATGGGCCACCTCCAAATATTAATAATAATGTATGGACCACCTCCAAATATAATAATAATATATGGACCACCTCCAAAAATATTATAATATATGGGCCACCTCCAAATATAATAATAATGTATGGACCACCTCCAAATATAATAATAATATATGGACCACCTCCTCAAAAATAATTATAATATATGGGCCACCTCCAAATATAATAATAATGTATGGACCACCTCCAAATATAATAATAATATATGGACCCTCTGGAAAAATAATTATAATATATCGACCACCTCCAAATATAATAATAATGTAAGTGCAAGTGTTTATTCTCTAGATGAGGAAAATCTGAATACCACAGACGACGACGATGTCGAAAATCAAACTGATCGTTGAATCTTTCAAGTATTGAAATTAACGATATCGCTACTTCTGACACCATGGAACAAAGCACACAACATTGTTCATGTTTTTCTTAAACAACAACAAACTAATGTTTGCTGAATAATAATATAAATCACATACATTTTTCATATGACAAACTTTTATTGATATAATTTCAACTCTCTATTGTATGCGCTGAATAATCGTATAAAACCATACATATTTTTATAAAACATGTTTTATTGATATAATTTCAATTCTGTGAGTTTATATTTTTAGAAAAGAGAAGCACACATTGTTCGCTCTTTTAAATATTTCTATGTATATGATAATGCTCCTATAGAAAAAACTATAGAATATAATAACATATACATTTATACATATATATGACAACTTTCATTTATAATTATTTATTTTAACTTATGCGTGTTGTATAAAATATTAAACATATTCGTATATGACAATCTATTTATTTTTATAATATCATATGTTTATTATAATAGTAACACGCATATTTCCATGCACCACCATTTTCAAATAGAAATTTGTTTGAATTTATATTATATTGTGTTCTTAGGTGTAACAATTCATTGCATAGTAAGTAAACATATTCGTATATGACAATCTATTTATTTTTATAATATCATATGTTTATTATAATAGTAACACGCATATTTCCATGCACCGCCATTTTCAAATAGAAATTTGTTTGAATTTATATTATATTGTGTTCTTAGGTGTAACAATTCATTGCATAGTAAAATGCTTTTCTTTAATATAATTATATGTATGTATATATATTATGCAATAAATAAATCTCACCGAATCACGCAATATATTATTTAAAAATATTAGATGCTGCTCTGCATCACAGCGAACAAGAACCAACCACTTCACTTAAAAAAAATAAACGTATACATATTTTTTTGTATTCTATGTATACGCTATTTTGTTTAATGACATGGTGGTCGGTTATTTGCATGCATATATTTTTGTTTAATTATCGAATCATCAAGCAAAGGATAAGCTTCAGTGGATCGCAGTATGGCAGCTGCTCAACCACTTACAACACCTTGCCTGTTACAAAAGTCGTTTACAATTGATTCTAGGCTTTGTCATTGTATTAAATAATGTTTTAATATGTAACTAGCACGGCATCAGGTGATCGGAGATCCTCCCAATTTACTATGTTACAAATAACATTGGCATCACATCCATTGTCGTTTATAAAATAAATTACAAACTTTTAATGGTTTAGAAGCCATACAATGCAAATTGCCCCTTATTTATCATTGCAGTCCAGCACGGATACGACCTTAGAGGCGTTCAGGCATAATCCAACGGACGTAGCGTCATACCACTGTTCGCTCGAACAAGTATTGTGCCATTGGTCCGTACCTGCGGTTCCTCTCGTACTACGCAGGAATGCTGTCGCAACAACGTTTTGTCATTAGTAGGGTAAAACTAACCTGTCTCACGACGGTCTAAACCCAGCTCACGTTCCCTTGCATGGGTGAACAATCCAACGCTTGGTGAATTTTGCTTCACAATGATAGGAAGAGCCGACATCGAAGGATCAAAAAGCGACGTCGCTATGAACGCTTGGCCGCCACAAGCCAGTTATCCCTATGGTAACTTTTCTGACACCTCTTGTTAAAAACTCTTTAAACCAAAAGGATCGATAGGCCGAGCTTTTGCTGTCCCTGTGTGTACTGAACACCGAGATCAAGTCAGCATTTGCCCTTTTGCTCTATGTGTGGTTTCTGTCCGCACTGAGCTGGCCTTGGGACACCTCCGTTATTATTTGAGAGATGTACCGCCCCAGTCAAACTCCCTACCTGGCAATGTCCTTGAATTGGATCATACCTGAGTAATTGGAGTTATACCAAATTTTCAAATCGAAAACACATAAATGCATTCTCTCATTAATGAATTTGTTTGCGATTATATAACAAACTCGTGATACTTTGATCAAGAAGCTTGCATCAAAACCCAATACCATAAGATATAGTAAATATATCCGTATAATGGCTAGGAAATGATACACGTTCCATTTAATCAAGTAAGTAAGGAAACAATAAGAGTAGTGGTATTTCATTGTCGATACCAAACCGAAGTCTAATATCTCCCACTTATTCTACACCTCTTATGTCTCCTTACACTGCCAGATTAGAGTCAAGCTCAAAAGGGTCTTCTTTCCCCGCTAATTATTCCAAGCCCGTTCCCTTGGCTGTGGTTTCGCTAGATAGTAGATAGGGACAGTGGGAATCTCGTTAATCCATTCATGCGCGTCACTAATTAGATGACGAGGCATTTGGCTATTTTTTTTTTTTTTTTTTTTTTGATCGCAAAGGAAGGAGAATCTCCGAAAGATACTACATGCCAGCCGAGGCACGTAGCATGCACGATTCACCGTATACGGATTGCCATCCACGTGAGGCAATCCACGGCGCATACGTACTAAACTCCACCTCAAATGACAACTAATGCGATGTTTGTACCTTATTGATGTTATGCCAAGGTAGCAGGCAAATAAGTGAACCAGACGTTTTGGCTAAGTCCAGTCCCGATAGTACCCGCACAAGTACATAAACTGCCTGAAGCAGTACGTTCCACCACGCAAAACTTTAACGCTGATGATATTACTATCATACTTGCTGAGGAGGTTTTTCGCAATCAAACGTTTTACTGATTGACCGCTCCAAATCCCCCTCCAGTTCAGCGTGGCTGAATGGAACTCGACACCGCATGTCGCTCCGAATCCCCGCCGCAATTCAGTCAGTATGTCCGGTCTGTTGTATCTATCGACTTTGCGCTGGTGCGCTTCGTCGATAGAGTGTCCGTCTGTCACAATTTGAGTGTCTATCACGTGGATGATATTATCACGGAGCGCTACCAGGTCTGGTTTACACAATCCGGATTCGCACTGCAGACTTGGTTCAACAATGACAACGCAGCCTTTCGCTTCAAGTCCCCTCTTGAGCGAATTTACTACGCTGTTGTGTCTAGCCACCCGCTTTCCGTGCGTACGGCGGCATTTCTGCAGGATGTGGTTTGTTGTTTCGGAAGCCTGACATCCCGCACGACACTGTCGATCCAATTCGTGCCTTCCCCTCGTAGTACGAGACTTTGAGGGTAGGGCATTTATCCGCAGCTGAATTCCATTTCGGTATTCCTTTCCTGTTAGTAAACGCGTGGGCTGACTAACCCACCCGTGTTGAGGGCCAAAATGACCCGCTTCACGGAGGCCGCTACCATCAACAGATAAGTGCAATCTATTTGCCCAGTAATTTTCTATCTCCAGACGTGTACTCATTTGTGTAATTCCAGCTAATAATCTAACTCGGACCCTTCGTATTTCTTCTTCGACGAATGAGCTGGCTACCTCGGATTGCTCGAGATAGGGCCATTTTAAATTGCTCAAACGTCTTAGTCGATGTAAGGGTGCTATCCATCTGACTGATGGTATACCGAGTCCCCCACATTTCGGAGGGGCATGGAAAAATGCAGTACAAACATCTGGAGGGAGACCTAACCATCCCCTTACATAGAATCTTACCATTTTGTCGAATTTTCGCAGAACGCCTATCGTCACACTACCAAGAGTTAGTTGGTGAAAGAATTGTGGGATAAGGACATTCCGCAAGGCAAACAACTTCTGTTGTGGCTTCAGGGGTGCTCGTGTCAATCTCAACAGCTTTGGACCTAGGTCTTCGGCTGGACTGTACCGAACACGCCCATCCGCATTAAATCTGATGCCAAGATACTTCCACTCGTCTGTACGCTTCAGAGCTGGGCACTCAGTCGAGCCAATGCGGAAGGACTGCTGTGTTACAACAGTTTTCTTCTGCTTTGGTTGACCCTTAATGCTAACAGTGAAACACTTGTCAGCATTAAGTTTGAGCCCCACCGAATCCAAAAAGGAGACGGTGAGATCCAGCAATTTCTGAAGCCCCATTGGAGTTTCCGCAAATAGCACCAAATCATCAGCGAACGCAGCAGCGTTTACTATAGCGTTTCCGATCTTGACACCAATTTCTTTGGGGAGGGTTCTAAGCAACCGATCAATGATCAAATTGAATAGAGTGGGGGAAAGAGGATCACCCTGCTTAACTCCACGTGCAGGAGTGAAAACCTCTGACCTCCAACCCTCTCCATTGAGAGTGGTGCCACCGCCCTCGTACGATTTCTGTACGTAGTCGACCATCTCCTTCGGAATACCATAAGCAGTCATGGTGTTATAGACTGCGGCATGCGATACGGAATCAAATGCCTTGCTAACGTCAAGCGTAGCAATATAAGTTGACAAACTTGATTTATGGCTATTCCTTAGGATTAGGTCAACCATCGTCGCATTATCAGCGCATCCGTCTGTTGGCATGAAACCGCGCTGCCGAGCATCCCAATTGATCGATGAGGTCAATCGAGATGCCAAGATAGCGTTAAGTTGTCTTACCAGCACCGAACTTACTGTAATAGGACGAAAGTCTTGCGGTCGGTTTGCCGTCACCGTCTTCGGGATGAAGATGGTTTTGGCCAGTCGGATAGAGTATGGCAATTTGCCGCACCAAAGAATAAGGTTCATTATGCGCAACATAATCCCCAACGGAATACTCCTAGCGGTTCTAGGAGATATTCCGTCTGGTCCCGGAGAAGAGGATAATGCCACTTTGTGTGCCCTTAGATCTTGCACGCTAATGGCAGACCATACCCGCTCCAGCGAATGATCCATTTGGATCACGGCATTACTACAAGAGCTTGGGCTAGGCTGTGACATTACTTCCCTCCAATAGGGAACCATAATTTCTTGGCTTGGCATTGTCGACTCATCATTTCCATTAAGCAAATTTTTAATGCATCTCCCTTTGTGCTTATCCCAGTTGCGCTGCACCGTCGCATACTGTTGCCTTCTACCTTCTCTGTTATTCCGAGGCCTCCGAGGAGGTCTCGATCTAACTGTGCGAGCGCTTGGACACGGAAAGATGTCCAAGAGGTAGTTTGATAAGCGATGGAGCGTGGTTTCCTTTCCCTCCCCCTGCGCACTATCAACGATAGATTGCAAAGTTTGGGCGTTCCATCTGGGATCGCATTCTACTCGGCTATAGCCTTGTATAATCTGAATTGATTGTTAATTGATAATCGTTATAATTTAAAAGAACTAATTGGTTGCCCAACTAGTATTCTTAAAAATTTTAGCAAGAAAGTTCCACAATTGGCTACGTAACTAAACTATCCGGGGAACAAAAAACAACAAAAAAAAAAAAAACCCCCTCTCAAAATAAAAAAAAAAAAAGACCACCACAAAAAAAAATAAAATATAAACACCCACCACCAAAAAATAATGAAAATAAATAAACAAATATAATAATAATATATGGACCACCTCCAAAAATAATTATAATTAATGTGGGCCACCTCCAAATATAATAATAATGTATGGAAAACCTCCAAAAATTATTATAATATATGGGCCACCTCCAAATATAATAATAATGTATGGTCCATCTCCAAATATAATAATAATATATGGACCACCTCCAAAAATAATTATAATATCTGGACCACCTCCAAATATAATGATAATGTATGGACCACCTCCAAGTATAATAATAATATATGGACCACCTCCAAAAATAATTATTATATATGGACCACCTCCAAATATAATGATAATGTATGGACCATCTCCAAATATAATAATAATATATGGACCACCTCCAAAAATAATTATAATATATGGGCTACCTCCAAATATTATAATAATGTATGAGACCACCTCCGAATATAATAATCATATACGTGCCACCTCCAAATATAATAATCATATACGTGCCACCTCCAAAAATTGTTATAATATATGAGTCACCTCCAAATATTATAATAATGTATGGACCACCTCCAAATATAATAATAATATATGGACCACTTCCAAAAATAATTATAATATATGGGCCACCTCCAAATATTATAATAATGTATGGACCACCTCCAAATATAATAATAATATATGGACCACCTCCAAAAATAATTATAATATATGGGCCACCTCCAAATATAATGATAATGTATACACCATCTCCAAATATAATAATAATATATGGACCACCTCCAAAAATAATTATAATATATGGACCACCTCCAAATATAATAATAATGTATGGACCACCTCCAAATATAATAATATTATATGGACACCCTCTTAAAATAATTATAATATATCGGCCACCTCCAAATATAATAATAATGTAAGTGCAAGTGTTTATTCTCTAGATGAGGAAAATCTGAATACCACAGACGACGACGATGTCGAAAATCAAACTGATCGTCGATATCGCTACTTCTGACACCATGGAACAAAGCACACAACATTGTTCATGTTTTTCTTAAGCAACAACAAACTAATGGTTGCTGAATAATAATATAAATCACATACATTTTCATATGAAAAACCTTTATTGATATAATTTCAACTCTCTATTGTATGCGCTGAATAATCTTATAAAACCATACATATTTTTATAAAACATGTTTTATTGATATAATTTCAATTCTGTGAGTTTATATTTTTAGAAAAGAGAAGCACACATTGTTCGCTCTTTTAAATATTTCTATGTATATGATAATGCTCCTATAGAAAAAACTATAGAATATAATAACATATACATTTATACATATATATGACAACTTTCATTTATAATTATTTATTTTAACTTATGCGTGTTGTATAAAATATTAAACATATTCGTATATGACAATCTATTTATTTTTATAATATCATATGTTTATTATAATAGTAACACGCATATTTCCATGCACCACCATTTTCAAATAGGAATTTGTTTGAATTTATATTATATTGTGTTCTTAGGTGTAACAATTCATTGCATAGTAAACATATTCGTATATGACAATCTATTTATTTTTATAATATCATATGTTTATTATAATAGTAACACGCATATTTCCATGCACCACCATTTTCAAATAGAATTTTGTTTGAATTTATATTATATTGTGTTCTTAGGTGTAACAATTCATTGTATAGTAAAATACTTTTCTTTAATATAATTATATGTATGTATATATATTATGCAATAAATAAATCTCACCGAATCACGAAATATATTATTTAAAAATATTAGATGCTGCTCTGCATCACAGCGAACAAGAACCAACCACTTCACTCAAAAAAAAATAAACGTATACATATTTTTTTTGTATTCTATGTATACGCTATTTGTTTAATGACATGGTGGTCGGTTATTTGCACGCATATTATTTATTATTATTATATACAGTAAGGTTAGAGTTATAAACTTAGTACCTAACTTAAATTTTTTTTTTTTTTTTTTTTTTTATAGCATGGCTCCGTAGTGGCCTTCAGCTGATTAGTTACAGATGTTGCTTAAAACTATGAGATATTTACAAAGGTTATTGATTATTAATAATTATTAATTATAGATAGTGTAGTAGTTGTGAGGCTTTTAAGTATTTTTCTAGTATTTGTACATTTTTTAGAGTCGGGTTGGCTAACATCTCAATGGGGTCTTTAAGTTGAAAAATGTTTAGTCGGTGATTTGTGAAGGATGGGCATTCGGTTAGTATGTGTGTAATAGATGTGTTTGTGTTCGTTGTGCAGAAGTTGCAAATGTTTGATAGGTTATTGTTCATGTAGATTTGGTGGGTGAGTTTGGTATGTCCAAGGCGTAATCGTGTGATTTTTGTTTGTGTATATCTAGATATTTTGTCTTGTGGTATTGATTTTGTAAAGTTATCTGTAGCTTGATGAGTAGTGTTTAAATGTTGGTACCAAGTTGAGGCTTGATTAATTCGGTTCCTTCTTTGTTGGACTGACTTATTTTTTATTAGTTTTGTGATGTCATAGGTGTTGCTATTTGGGTGTATATGAGGGGGTAATTAGCAGCGTTTTTTGCATGTTGGTCCTCTGTTTCATTCCCTCTTATATTGTGGTGTCCAGGTATCCATAGTATTTTAATGTTTGGGTGTTGTGATAGTAAGGATCGTATCGAGCATTCGTAGAAGTTAGAGTTATTTATGTTGTTGATGGATTTGCTGGATGAAAGCGAATCGGAGCAAATAATGAAGTTGCATTTTTTATTTTTAACTAGGCCTATAGCTTCATATATTGCGATTAATTCTGCGGAGTAGATTGAACTGTGTGGCATTAGGATGCCTCTTTTAATGCAGTTTTCTTCATTTGTTATGGCGTAGGAAGTGTGGTTGTCGGATTTTGATCCGTCGGTGAAGATGAACTTGTGGTTGGGTTAGGAGTTTCTAATTGCCAGAAAGTGTTGTTGATAAATAATAGAATTGGTTGAGGCTTTGTTAAGGTAGGCAAGTTGAAGTATTATTGCATTGTTGGGGAATTCCCAAGGGGGTTTTTTTGGTGTTGTGTCAGGGAGTGGGGTAATGTGTAGGTTTTCTTGATGACAGAGGTTTAGGCAATTACATACTGCTGATGGTACTTTTGTTAATGTATTTTTGTTTTTGATAATTTGTTTAAGTATTGTGTGCATGGGTGTTTGAGTTGCATGTACTAGGTTTTTGGCTAGTTTTGCGGTAAGGAATGTGTGGCGTTCGTATATTGAGTTTATGTCGGCTTCAAGTAGCAGATTGTTTGTGGGTGTAGTTTGGAAGGCTCCGATTGCAATTCTGATCGAGGTATTCAGGATTGTTTGGATCTTTTTAAGTGCTGATTTTGGAGCGTTCCCGTAAAGGGTCAGTCCGAAGTCTATTTTGGAGAGAATCGTTGCCTTAAATATGTTTATTAATGTGTAGGTGTTACAGTTAAATCTTGTGCTAGAGAGGCATTTGAGTATATTGAGTTTTTTGTTAAGTGAGGTTGTAAGGTAATTGATGTGGTCGTTCCACTTGTATTTTTTGCTAACTATAAGGCCTAATATTTTTAGTGTGTCAGTTGTTTGTAGGGTGAAATTGCTGGTTTGAATAAGGCATTGACATTGGTGCTTTCTACATATATGTAGATGTTTACATTTATTGGTAGACAGGGAAGCTCCCGAGGAGGAGCACCAGTCATTTATTTGGGAGAAAAGTAGATCCAAGTTAAGTTGCGTGTTTTTTTGGTATTTCTGGAATTTTATGATAATGTGGAAGTCATCGGCGTAGGCTATGAAATTTAGGTTTTTATTTAGGTGGATGATGTGGGTTAGCTTATTGTAGGCGATGAGAAATAGTATTACTGAAATTGGGGATCCTTGGGGAATACCGTTATCAGATGGAAATGTTGCAGAGAGGGAGTTGGATATACGGCATCTAATCTTTCTATTGGTCATGAAGTTGGCTATGTACCTTAGGATTTTTTGGGCCTATCTTCCATTCTTGTAATTGTTTGATTATTGTGTGAATGCCAATACGGTCGAATGCTTTAGAAAAGTCGAGTGATAGTATGGAGATGTGTTTTTATGGGTAAGTGAATCAGTTATCAGGTGATCTAAGTATATTAGATTGTCTGTAACCGATTTACCTTTTTTGAAGCCTGTTTGGTTGGTGTGGATAAATTTGTTTATGTTGACGAACCACCACAAACGTTTGGCTATGATTTTGTCGAGGACTTTACTGACACAGAGGTTAAGAGCTATTGGGCGGTAGGAATTTATATCGTTTTTTTTTTGTATTTGGTTTCAAGATTGGAATAGTGAGGCTAGTTTTGTAAGTCTGTGGGATGTATGAGTTGAAAATTTGGTTGTAGTGTTTGAGAATTCTATTTTGGAATGGAGGTGGGGCTTTTGAATCATCATATTCTATCTATTCCAGGAGTTTTGCCTTTCAGTGTCCTAAGGGCTGATTGGAGCTCGATAATGCTGATTTCTTTTTCTATTTGTTTGGCTGATTTGGATGGGGTTGATATGTTGAAAGACAGGGAATTTTTTTGATTGGATGAAGTTTGGTCAAAGTTATTGTTGTCAGCTTGTTTACTCCAGTGTTTTGCAAAGGAGGTGGCTATTAGGAGTTGGTCAGTTACTGGCAGGCTATTTTCTGGATTAATTATTGTGTGAATATGTTTTAAGTTGTTTAGGCCACAGAGGCGTCTAATGTTTGTCCATATTTTATTAGTTGTGGTGCTGGGTTGAATTTCGGTTGTAAATGTAGCAATGGAATCTCGTTTGGCGGTTTTTAATTCTTTTCTAAAGAGGGTATTTGCCTTTCTGTATTTTATAATGTTTTCTGTGGTTATTGATCTTTTTAGTTTTTGCCAGGTTTGCATCTTGTTTTTTCTTAGCTTTTCGAGTGTTTTATTCCACCATGGAGCTGTTTTTGTTAGGTTGTGCGGGTGGGTTTGCGGAATAGAGAGGTGCGCACTTTTAAGAATTATTTTTTTGATGTTGGCAGCTTCTTTGTTTATGTTTTCAGAAGTTGGTATCGAGTTGTTGGTCTGGTGTATGTGTTCGTTGTATCTGTTCCAGTCGGCGAGATGAAGTTTAAATCAGACCTGTTAAGCAATGATTATTAATTGTAGTTATTATTAATTAGATTATTTTTGTTTAAAAGTTGAATTAATGATTAAATTGCGATTATTTTCGGTTTCACACAATTATTTAATGATTACGATTAGAAATAATCAAAAATAATGGAAAATTACCATGAATTATTAAAAATAATGGAAAATAATTGAAAATAAGTGGAAAATAATGGAAAATAATCGTTTTAATATTTTCCATTATTTTCCATTATTTTGCATTATTTTGCATTATTTTCCAGTATTTCGACTATTTGAGACTATTTTGAGAAAAACAAATAATCTTCAACATCATATTTAATAACAACAAGCCGATCTTGTACAGAAACATTTTTGTTATTAAATG
>JAEIGR010000308.1:0-15357 GCA_018904305.1 Scaptomyza montana
CATTAAATTTTTAGTTTTTTGACTATATCTCGAGAAATAAGCGAGGATAGGCCTAAAAACAAAAAAAGAATCATTAAAGTTTTTAGTTTTTTGACTATATCTCGAGAAATAAGCGAGATAGCGCTTAAAACGATAAAAATCCTTAAAGTTTCAATTTTTTGATTATAACTCGAGAAATAATTATAGCTGCTAATGGCTTAAAAAAAGCGGAAAATAAATTTTAGTTTTTTGACTATAACTCGAGAAAAATAAGCGAGATAGGGCCTAAAAACGAAAAGAATCATGAATTTTTATTGTATATTATTTAAAGATAGCGCCTTAAAACGAAAAGAATCATTAATTTTTTAGTTTTTTTGACTATATCTCGTGAAATAAAAAAGCGAAATAGCGCCTAAAAACGATAAAAATCATTAAATTTTAGTTTTTTGACCATAACTCGAGATATAAGCGAGATAGCTATAATCGCCTAAAAAAAGAAAAGGAATCGATAAATTTTTAGTTTTTTGACTATATCTCGAGAAATAAGCGAATAGGGGCTAAAAACGAAAAGAATCAATAGAATTTTCAGTTTTTGACTATAACTCGGGAAATAAGCGAGATAGCGCCTTAGCAGAGCGAAAATAAATCATTAAATTTTTAGTTTTTTGACTATATCTCTTGAGAAATAAGCAAGATATGACTTAAAAACGAAAAGAATCATTAAATTTTTAGTTTTTTGACTATAACTCGAGAAATAAGCGAGATAGCGCCTTAAAACGATAAAAATCATTAAATTTTTTAGTTTTTGACTATAACTCGAGAAATAAGCGAGATAGCGCCTAAAAACGAAAAAAATCATTAAATTTTTTAGTTTTTGACTATAACTCGAGAAATTAGCGAGATAGCGCCCTAAAAACGAAGAGAATCATTAAATTTTTGAGTTTTTTGACTATATCTCGAGAAATAAGCGAGATAGCGGCTAAAAACAGGAAGAGAATCATTAAATTTTAGTTTCATGACTATATCACGAGAAATAAGCGAGATAGCGCCTTAAAACGAAAAGAATCATTAAATTTTTAGTTTTTTTGACTATAACTCGAGAAATAAGCGGGATAGCAACTTAAAGAAAAGAATCATTAATATTTTAGTTTTTGTGACTATATCTCGAGAAATAAGCGAGATAGCGCCTAAAAACGAAAAGAATCATTAAATTTTTAGTTTTTTTTACCATAACTCGAGAAATAAGCGAGATAGCGCCTAAAACGAAAAGAATCATTAAATTTTTAGTTTTTTGACTATATCTCGAGAAATAAGCGAGATAGCGCCTAAAACGATAAAAATCATAAAATTTTTAGTTTTTGACTATATCTCGAGAAATAAGCGAGATAGCGCCTTAAAAACGATAAAAATCATTAAATTTTTAGTTTTTTGACCATAACTCGAGAAATAAGCGAGATAGCGCCTAAAAACGAAAAGAATCATTAAATTTTTAGTTTTTTGACTATATCTCGAGAAATAAGCGAGATAGCGCCTTAAAAACGAAAAGAATCATTAAATTTTTAGTTTTTGACCATAACTCGAGAAATAAGCGAGATAGCGCCTTAAAACGAAAAGAATCATTAATATTTTAGTTTTTTGACTATATCTCGTGAAATAAGCGAGATAGCGCCTAAAACGATAAGAATCATTAAATTTTTAGTTTTTTGACCATAACTCGAGAAATAAGCGAGATAGCGCCTTAAAACGATAAAAATCATTAAATTTTTAGTTTTTGACTATATCTCGAGAAATAAGCGAGATAGCGCCTTAAAACGAAAAGAATCATTAAATTTTTAGTTTTTGACTATATCTCGAGAAATAAGCGAGATAGCGCCTTAAAACGAAAAGAATCATTAAATTTTTAGTTTTTTTGACCATATCTCGAGAAATAAGCGAGATAGCGCCTAAAAACGATAAAAATCATTAAATTTTTAGTTTTTTGACCATAACTCGAGAAATAAGCGAGATAGCGCCTAAAACGATAAAAATCATTAAATTTTTAGTTTTTTGACTATATCTCGAGAAATAAGCGAGATAGCGCCTAAAAACGATAAAAATCATTAAATTTTTAGTTTTTTGACCATAACTCGAGAAATAAGCGAGATAGCGCCTTAAAAACGAAAAGAATCATTAAATTTTTAGTTTTTTGACTATATCTCGAGAAATAAGCGAGATAGCGCCTAAAAACGAAAAGAATCATTAAATTTTTAGTTTTTGACTATATCTCGTGAAATAAGCGAGATAGCGCCTTAAAAACGAAAAGAATCATTAAATTTTAGTTTTTGACCATAACTCGAGAAATAAGCGAGATAGCGCCTAAAAACGAAAAGAATCATTAAATTTTTAGTTTTTTGACTATATCTCGTGAAATAAGCGAGATAGCGCCTTAAAACGATAAAGAATCATTAAATTTTTAGTTTTTTGACCATAACTCGAGAAATAAGCGAGATAGCGCCTTAAAAACGAAAAGAATCATTAAATTTTTAGTTTTTTGACTATATCTCGAGAAATAAGCGAGATAGCGCCTTAAAACGATAAAAATCATTAAATTTTTAGTTTTTTGACCATAACTCGAGAAATAAGCGAGATAGCGCCTTAAAAACGAAAAGAATCATTAAATTTTTAGTTTTTTGACCATATACTCGAGAAATAAGCGAGATAGCGCCTAAAAACGAAAAGAATCATTAATGTTTTTAGTTTTTTGACTATATCTCGAGAAATAAGCGAGATAGCGCCTAAAAACGATAAGAATCATTAAATTTTTAGTTTTTTGACTATATCTCGAGAAATAAGCGAGATAGCGCCTTAAAAACGAAAAGAATCATTAACTTTTTAGTTTTTTGACTATATCTCGGAAATAAGCGAGATAGCGCCTAAAAACGATAAAAATCATTAAATTTTTAGTTTTTTGACTATATCTCGAGAAATAAGCGAGATAGCGCCTTAAAAACGAAAAGAATCATTAAATTTTTAGTTTTTTGACCATAACTCGAGAAATAAGCGAGATAGCGCCTTAAAACGAAAAGAATCATTAATTTTTTAGTTTTTTGACTATATCTCGTGAAATAAGCGAGATAGCGCCTAAAAACGATAAGAATCATTAAATTTTTAGTTTTTTGACCATAACTCGAGAAATAAGCGAGATAGCGCCTTAAAACGAAAAGAATCATTAATTTTTTAGTTTTTGACCATATCTCGAGAAATAAGCGAGATAGCGCCTAAAAACGATAAAAATCATTAAATTTTTAGTTTTTTGACTATATCTCGAGAAATAAGCGAGATAGCGCCTAAAAACGTAAAAGAATCATTAAATTTTTAGTTTTTTGACCATAACTCGAGAAATAAGCGAGATAGCGCCTAAAAACGATAAAAATCATTAAATTTTTAGTTTTTTGACCATAACTCGAGAAATAAGCGAGATAGCGCCTAAAAACGAAAAGAATCATTAAATTTTTAGTTTTTGACTATATCTCGAGAAATAAGCGAGATAGCGCCTAAAAACGATAAGAATCATTAAATTTTTAGTTTTTTGACCATAACTCGAGAAATAAGCGAGATAGCGCCTTAAAACGAAAAGAATCATTAATTTTTAGTTTTTTGACTATATACTCGAGAAATAAGCGAGATAGCGCCTAAAAACGAAAAGAATCATTAAATTTTTAGTTTTTTGACTATATCTCGAGAAATAAGCGAGATAGCGCCTAAAAACGATAAGAATCATTAAATTTTTAGTTTTTTGACCATAACTCGAGAAATAAGCGAGATAGCGCCTTAAAACGAAAAGAATCATTAATTTTTAGTTTTTTGACTATATCTCGAGAAATAAGCGAGATAGCGCCTTAAAAACGATAAAAATCATTAAATTTTTAGTTTTTTGACTATATCTCGAGAAATAAGCGAGATAGCGCCTTAAAAACGATAAAGAATCATTAATTTTTTAGTTTTTTGACCATAACTCGAGAAATAAGCGAGATAGCGCCTTAAAACGAAAAGAATCATTAAATTTTTAGTTTTTTGACTATATCTCGAGAAATAAGCGAGATAGCGCCTAAAAACGATAAAAATCATTAAATATTTTAGTTTTTTGACCATAACTCGAGAAATAAGCGAGATAGCGCCTTAAAAACGAAAAGAATCATTAATATTTTAGTTTTTTGACTATATCTCGAGAAATAAGCGAGATAGCGCCTTAAAACGAAAAGAATCATTAAATTTTTAGTTTTTTGACTATATCTCGAGAAATAAGCGAGATAGCGCCTAAAAACGATAAAAATCATTAAATTTTTAGTTTTTTGACCATAACTCGAGAAATAAGCGAGATAGCGCCTAAAAACGAAAAGAATCATTAAATTTTTAGTTTTTTGACTATATCTCGAGAAATAAGCGAGATAGCGCCTAAAAACGATAAAAAATCATTAAATTTTTTAGTTTTTTGACCATAACTCGAGAAATAAGCGAGATAGCGCCTTAAAACGAAAAGAATCATTAAATTTTTAGTTTTTTGACTATATCTCGAGAAATAAGCGAGATAGCGCCTTAAAAACGAAAAGAATCATTAAATTTTTAGTTTTTTTGACTATATCTCGAGAAATAAGCGAGATAGCGCCTAAAAACGATAAAAATCATTAAATTTTTAGTTTTTTGACCATAACTCGAGAAATAAGCGAGATAGCGCCTAAAAACGAAAACGAAAAATCATTAAAATTTTAGTTTTTTTGACTATATCTCGAGAAATAAGCGAGATAGCGCCTAAAAACATTTTTTTGACTATATCTCGGAAATAAGCGGCGCCTAAAAAGACATTAAATTTTTAGTTTTTTGACCATAACTACGAAAAAGCGAGATAGCGCCTTAAAACGATAAATAATTAAATTTTTAGTTTTTTTGACTATATCTCGAGAAATAAGCGAGATAGCGCCTTAAAACGAAAAGAATCATTAAATTTTTAGTTTTTTTGACTATATCTCGGAAATAAGCGAGATAGCGCCTTAAAAACGATAAAAATCATTAAATTTTTAGTTTTTGACTATATCTCGAGAAATAAGCGAGATAGCGCCTTAAAACGAAAAGAATCATTAAATTTTTAGTTTTTTGACTATATCTCGAGAAATAAGCGAGATAGCGCCTAAAAACGAAAAGAATCATTAAATTTTTAGTTTTTTGACTATATCTCGAGAAATAAGCGAGATAGCGCCTAAAAACGAAAAAAATCATTAAATTTTTAGTTTTTTGACCATATCTCGAGAAATAAGCGAGATAGCGCCTAAAAACGAAAAGAATCATTAAATTTTTAGTTTTTTGACTATATCTCGAGAAATAAGCGAGATAGCGCCTTAAAAACGAAAAAAATCATTAAATTTTTAGTTTTTTGACCATATCTCGAGAAATAAGCGAGATAGCGCCTAAAAACGAAAAGAATCATTAATTTTTTAGTTTTTTGACTATATCTCGTGAAATAAGCGAGATAGCGCCTAAAAACGATAAAGAATCATTAAATTTTTAGGTTTTTTGACTATATCTCGTGAAATAAGCGAGATAGCGCCTAAAAACGATAAAAATCATTAAATTTTTAGTTTTTTGACTATATCTCGAGAAATAAGCGAGATAGCGCCTAAAAACGAAAAGAATCATTAAATTTTTAGTTTTTTGACCATATCTCGAGAAATAAGCGAGATAGCGCCTTAAAAACGAAAAGAATCATTAAATTTTTAGTTTTTTGACTATATCTCGAGAAATAAGCGAGATAGCGCCTAAAAACGATAAAAAATCATTAAATTTTTAGTTTTTTGACCATAACTCGAGAAATAAGCGAGATAGCGCCTAAAAACGAAAAGAATCATTAAATTTTTAGTTTTTTGACTATATCTCGAGAAATAAGCGAGATAGCGCCTTAAAACGATAAAAATCATTAAATTTTTAGTTTTTTGACTATAACTCGAGAAATAAGCGAGATAGCGCCTAAAAACGAAAAGAATCATTAAATTTTTAGTTTTTTGACTATATCTCGAGAAATAAGCGAGATAGCGCCTAAAAACGAAAAAGAATCATTAAATTTTTAGTTTTTTGACTATATCTCGAGAAATAAGCGAGATAGCGCCTAAAAACGAAAAGAATCATTAAATTTTTAGTTTTTTGACTATATCTCGAGAAATAAGCGAGATAGCGCCTAAAAACGATAAAGAATCATTAAATTTTTAGTTTTTTGACTATATCTCGAGAAATAAGCGAGATAGCGCCTAAAAACGATAAAGAATCATTAAATTTTTAGTTTTTTGACCATATCTCGAGAAATAAGCGAGATAGCGCCTAAAAACGAAAAGAATCATTAATTTTTAGTTTTTTGACCATATCTCGAGAAATAAGCGAGATAGCGCCTAAAAACGATAAAAAATCATTAAATTTTTAGTTTTTTGACTATATCTCGAGAAATAAGCGAGATAGCGCCTAAAAACGAAAAAAATCATTAAATTTTTAGTTTTTTGACTATATCTCGAGAAATAAGCGAGATAGCGCCTTAAAACGAAAAAAATCATTAAATTTTTAGTTTTTTGACTATATCTCGTGAAATAAGCGAGATAGCGCCTAAAAACGATAAAAATCATTAAATTTTTAGTTTTTTGACCATATCTCGAGAAATAAGCGAGATAGCGCCTAAAAACGATAAAAATCATTAAATTTTTAGTTTTTTGACTATATCTCGAGAAATAAGCGAGATAGCGCCTAAAAACGAAAAAAAATCATTAAATTTTTAGTTTTTTGACTATAACTCGAGAAATAAGCGAGATAGCGCCTAAAAACGAAAAGAATCATTAAATTTTTAGTTTTTTGACTATATCTCGAGAAATAAGCGAGATAGCGCCTAAAAACGATAAAAATCATTAAATTTTTAGTTTTTTGACCATAACTCGAGAAATAAGCGAGATAGCGCCTTAAAAACGAAAAGAATCATTAATTTTTTAGTTTTTTGACTATATCTCGTGAAATAAGCGAGATAGCGCCTTAAAACGAAAAAAATCATTAAATTTTTAGTTTTTTGACTATAACTCGAGAAATAAGCGAGATAGCGCCTAAAAACGAAAAGAATCATTAAATTTTTAGTTTTTTGACTATATCTCGAGAAATAAGCGAGATAGCGCCTTAAAAACGAAAAAAA
Source organism: Scaptomyza montana (assembly GCA_018904305.1). NCBI lineage: Eukaryota > Metazoa > Arthropoda > Insecta > Diptera > Drosophilidae > Scaptomyza > Scaptomyza montana. The sequence continues at coordinate 7,172 of JAEIGR010000308.1, forward strand.
TCATTAAATTTTTAGTTTTTTGACTATATCTCGAGAAATAAGCGAGATAGCGCCTAAAAACATAAAAGAATCATTAAATTTTTAGTTTTTTGACTATATCTCGAGAAATAAGCGAGATAGCGCCTTAAAACGATAAAGAATCATTAAATTTTTAGTTTTTTGACTATATCTCGAGAAATAAGCGAGATAGCGCCTAAAAACGAAAAGAATCATTAATTTTTTAGTTTTTTGACTATATCTCGAGAAATAAGCGAGATAGCGCCTAAAAACGATAAAAATCATTAAATTTTTAGTTTTTTGACTATATCTCGAGAAATAAGCGAGATAGCGCCTAAAAACGATAAAAATTAATTATTTTAGTTTTTTGACTATATCTCGAGAAATAAGCGAGATAGCGCCTTAAAACGAAAAAAATCATTTAAATTTTTTAGTTTTTTGACTATATCTCGAGAAATAAGCGAGATAGCGCCTTAAAACGAAAAAGAATCATTTAATTTTTTAGTTTTTTGACTATATCTCGTGAAATAAGCGAGATAGCGCCTAAAAAAGATATTAAATATTTTAGTTTTTTGACTATATCTCGAGAAATAAGCGAGATAGCGCCTTAAAACGAAAAAAATCATTAATTTTTTAGTTTTTTGACTATAACTCGAGAAATAAGCGAGATAGCGCCTAAAAACGAAAAGAATCATTAAATTTTTAGTTTTTTGACTATATCTCGAGAAATAAGCGAGATAGCGCCTAAAAACGAAAAAAATCATTAAATTTTTAGTTTTTTGACTATATCTCGAGAAATAAGCGAGATAGCGCCTAAAAACGAAAAGAATCATTAATTTTTTAGTTTTTTGACCATAACTCGAGAAATAAGCGAGATAGCGCCTAAAAACGAAAAGAATCATTAAATTTTTAGTTTTTTGACTATATCTCGAGAAATAAGCGAGATAGCGCCTAAAAACGAAAAAAATCATTAAATTTTTAGTTTTTTGACTATATCTCGAGAAATAAGCGAGATAGCGCCTAAAAACGAAAGAATCATTAATTTTTTAGTTTTTTGACTATATCTCGAGAAATAAGCGAGATAGCGCCTAAAAACGAAAAAAATCATTAAATTTTTAGTTTTTTTGACCATATCTCGAGAAATAAGCGAGATAGCGCCTAAAAACGAAAAAGAATCATTAAATTTTTAGTTTTTTGACTATATCTCGAGAAATAAGCGAGATAGCGCCTAAAAACGAAAAGAATCATTAAATTTTTAGTTTTTTGACTATATCTCGAGAAATAAGCGAGATAGCGCCTAAAAACGATAAAGAATCATTAAATTTTTAGTTTTTTGACTATATCTCGAGAAATAAGCGAGATAGCGCCTAAAAACGATAAAAATCATTAATTTTTAGTTTTTTGACTATATCTCGAGAAATAAGCGAGATAGCGCCTAAAAACGATAAGAATCATTAAATTTTTAGTTTTTTGACTATATCTCGAGAAATAAGCGAGATAGCGCCTAAAAACGAAAAGAATCATTAAAATTTTTAGTTTTTTGACCATATCTCGAGAAATAAGCGAGATAGCGCCTTAAAACGAAAAGAATCATTAATTTTTTAGTTTTTTGACCATAACTCGAGAAATAAGCGAGATAGCGCCTAAAAACGAAAAAAATCATTAAATTTTTAGTTTTTTGACTATATCTCGAGAAATAAGCGAGATAGCGCCTTAAAACGAAAAGAATCATTAAAATTTTTAGTTTTTTGACCATATCTCGAGAAATAAGCGAGATAGCGCCTTAAAACGAAAAGAATCATTAAATTTTTTAGTTTTTTGACTATATCTCGAGAAATAAGCGAGATAGCGCCTTAAAACGAAAAGAATCATTAATTTTTAGTTTTTTGACTATATCTCGAGAAATAAGCGAGATAGCGCCTTAAAACGAAAAGAATCATTAAATTTTTAGTTTTTTTGACCATATCTCGAGCAATAAGCGAGATAGCGCCTTAAAACGATAAAAATCATTAAATTTTTAGTTTTTTGACCATATCTCGAGAAATAAGCGAGATAGCGCCTTAAAACGAAAAGAATCATTAAATTTTTAGTTTTTTGACTATATCTCGAGAAATAAGCGAGATAGCGCCTTAAAAACGAAAAGAATCATTAATTTTTAGTTTTTTGACTATATCTCGAGAAATAAGCGAGATAGCGCCTTAAAACGAAAAGAATCATTAATTTTTAGTTTTTTGACTATATCTCGAGAAATAAGCGAGATAGCGCCTTAAAACGATAAAAATCATTAAATTTTTAGTTTTTTGACCATATCTCGAGAAATAAGCGAGATAGCGCCTTAAAACGAAAAGAATCATTAAATTTTTAGTTTTTTGACTATATCTCGAGAAATAAGCGAGATAGCGCCTTAAAACGAAAAGAATCATTAAATTTTTAGTTTTTGACTATATCTCGAGAAATAAGCGAGATAGCGCCTAAAAACGAAAAGAATCATTAAATTTTTAGTTTTTTGACCATAACTCGAGAAATAAGCGAGATAGCGCCTAAAAACGAAAAAGAATCATTAAATTTTTAGTTTTTTGACTATATCTCGAGAAATAAGCGAGATAGCGCCTTAAAACGAAAAGAATCATTAAATTTTTAGTTTTTTGACTATATCTCGAGAAATAAGCGAGATAGCGCCTTAAAACGAAAAGAATCATTAAATTTTTAGTTTTTTGACTATATCTCGAGAAATAAGCGAGATAGCGCCTAAAAACGATAAGAATCATTAAATTTTTTAGTTTTTTGACCATAACTCGAGAAATAAGCGAGATAGCGCCTAAAAACGAAAAAATCATTAAATTTTTAGTTTTTTGACTATATCTCGAGAAATAAGCGAGATAGCGCCTTAAAACGATAAAAATCATTAAATTTTTAGTTTTTTGACTATATCTCGAGAAATAAGCGAGATAGCGCCTAAAAACGAAAAGAATCATTAAATTTTTAGTTTTTTTGACTATATCTCGAGAAATAAGCGAGATAGCGCCTTAAAACGAAAAGAATCATTAAATTTTTAGTTTTTTGACTATATCTCGAGAAATAAGCGAGATAGCGCCTAAAAACGAAAAAAATCATTAAATTTTTAGTTTTTTGACTATATCTCGAGAAATAAGCGAGATAGCGCCTTAAAACGAAAAAATCATTAAATCTTTAGTTTTTTGACTATATCTCGAGAAATAAGCGAGATAGCGCCTAAAAACGAAAAGAATCATTAAATTTTTAGTTTTTTGACTATATCTCGAGAAATAAGCGAGATAGCGCCTAAAAACGATAAAAATCATTAAATTTTTAGTTTTTGACTATATCTCGAGAAATAAGCGAGATAGCGCCTTAAAACGAAAAAAATCATTAAATTTTTAGTTTTTTTGACTATATCTCGTGAAATAAGCGAGATAGCGCCTAAAAACGAAAAGAATCATTAAATTTTTAGTTTTTTGACTATATCTCGAGAAATAAGCGAGATAGCGCCTTAAAACGATAAAGAATCATTAAATTTTTAGTTTTTTGACTATATCTCGAGAAATAAGCGAGATAGCGCCTAAAAACGAAAAGAATCATTAAATTTTTAGTTTTTTGACTATATCTCGAGAAATAAGCGAGATAGCGCCTTAAAACGAAAAGAATCATTAAATTTTTAGTTTTTTGACTATATCTCGAGAAATAAGCGAGATAGCGCCTTAAAACGAAAAGAATCATTAAATTTTTAGTTTTTGACTATATCTCGAGAAATAAGCGAGATAGCGCCTAAAAACGATAAAAATCATTAAATTTTTAGTTTTTTGACTATATCTCGAGAAATAAGCGAGATAGCGCCTAAAAACGAAAGAATCATTAAATTTTTAGTTTTTTTGACTATATCTCGAGAAATAAGCGAGATAGCGCCTAAAAACGATAAAGAATCATTAAATTTTTAGTTTTTTGACTATATCTCGAGAAATAAGCGAGATAGCGCCTAAAAACGATAAAAATCATTAAATTTTTAGTTTTTGACCATAACTCGAGAAATAAGCGAGATAGCGCCTTAAAACGAAAAGAATCATTAATTTTTAGTTTTTTGACTATATCTCGAGAAATAAGCGAGATAGCGCCTTAAAACGATAAAGAATCATTAAATTTTTAGTTTTTTGACTATATCTCGAGAAATAAGCGAGATAGCGCCTTAAAACGAAAAGAATCATTAATTTTTAGTTTTTTGACTATATCTCGAGAAATAAGCGAGATAGCGCCTTAAAACGAAAAGAATCATTAATTTTTAGTTTTTTTGACTATATCTCGAGAAATAAGCGAGATAGCGCCTAAAAACGAAAAAATCATTAAATTTTTAGTTTTTTGACTATATCTCGAGAAATAAGCGAGATAGCGCCTTAAAACGAAAAGAATCATTCAATTTATAGATTTTTGACTATATCTCGAGAAATAAGCGAGATAGCGCCTTAAAACGATGAAAATCATTCAATTTTTAGTTTTTTTGACTATATCTCGAGAAATAAGCGAGATAGCGCCTAAAAACGATAAGAATCATTAAATTTTTAGTTTTTTGACTATATCTCGAGAAATAAGCGAGATAGCGCCTAAAAACGAAAAGAATCATTAAATTTTTAGTTTTTTGACCATATCTCGAGCAATAAGCGAGATAGCGCCTAAAAACGAAAAAAATCATTAAATTTTTAGTTTTTGACTATATCTCGAGAAATAAGCGAGATAGCGCCTTAAAACGAAAAGAATCATTAATTTTTAGTTTTTTGACTATATCTCGAGAAATAAGCGAGATAGCGCCTTAAAACGAAAAGAATCATTAAATTTTTAGTTTTTTGACTATATCTCGAGAAATAAGCGAGATAGCGCCTAAAAACGAAAAAAATCATTAAATTTTTAGTTTTTTGACCATAACTCGAGAAATAAGCGAGATAGCGCCTTAAAAACGAAAAGAATCATTAAATTTTAGTTTTTTGACTATATCTCGTGAAATAAGCGAGATAGCGCCTTAAAACGATAAAAATCATTAAATTTTTAGTTTTTTGACTATATCTCGAGAAATAAGCGAGATAGCGCCTTAAAACGAAAAGAATCATTAATTTTTAGTTTTTTGACCATAACTCGAGAAATAAGCGAGATAGCGCCTTAAAACGAAAAGAATCATTAAATTTTTAGTTTTTTGACTATAACTCGAGAAATAAGCGAGATAGCGCCTTAAAACGAAGAGAATCATTAATTTTTGGTTTTTTGACTATATCTCGAGAAATAAGCGAGATAGCGCCTTAAAACGAAAAGAATCATTAAATTTTTAGTTTTTGACTATATCTCGAGAAATAAGCGAGATAGCGCCTTAAAACGAAAAGAATCATTAAATTTTTAGTTTTTTGACTATATCTCGAGAAATAAGCGAGATAGCGCCTTAAAACGAAAAGAATCATTAAATTTTTAGTTTTTTGACTATATCTCGAGAAATAAGCGAGGTAGCGCCTAAAAACGAAAAAAATCATTAATTTTTAGTTTTTTGACTATATCTCGAGAAATAAGCGAGATAGCGCCTTAAAACGAAAAAAATCATTAAATTTTTAGTTTTTGACTATATCTCGAGAAATAAGCGAGATAGCGCCTTAAAACGAAAAGAATCATTAAATTTTTAGTTTTTGACTATATCTCGAGAAATAAGCGAGATAGCGCCTTAAAACGAAAAGAATCATTAAATTTTTAGTTTTTTGACTATATCTCGAGAAATAAGCGAGATAGCGCCTTAAAAACGAAAAGAATCATTAAATTTTTAGTTTTTGACTATATCTCGAGAAATAAGCGAGATAGCGCCTAAAAACGAAAAGAATCATTAAATTTTTAGTTTTTTGACTATATCTCGATGAAATAAGCGAGATAGCGCCTAAAAACGAAAAGAATCATTAAATTTTTAGTTTTTTGACTATATCTCGAGAAATAAGCGAGATAGCGCCTTAAAACGAAAAGAATCATTAAATTTTTAGTTTTTTGACTATATCTCGGGAAATAAGCGAGATAGCGCCTTAAAACGAAAAGAATCATTAATTTTTAGTTTTTGACCATAACTCGAGAAATAAGCGAGATAGCGCCTAAAAACGAAAAGAATCATTAATTTTTAGTTTTTTGACTATATCTCGAGAAATAAGCGAGATAGCGCCTAAAAACGAAAAGAATCATTAAATTTTTAGTTTTTTGGCTATATCTCGAGAAATAAGCGAGATAGCGCCTTAAAACGAAAAGAATCATTAAATTTTTAGTTTTTTGACTATAACTCGAGAAATAAGCGAGATAGCGCCTAAAAACGAAAAAAATCATTAAATTTTTAGTTTTTGACTATATCTCGAGAAATAAGCGAGATAGCGCCTAAAAACGATAAGAATCATTAAATTTTTAGTTTTTTGACTATATCTCGAGAAATAAGCGAGATAGCGCCTTAAAACGAAAAGAATCATTAAATTTTTAGTTTTTTGACTATATCTCGAGAAATAAGCGAGATAGCGCCTTAAAACGATAAAAATCATTAAATTTTAGTTTTTGACCATAACTCGAGAAATAAGCGAGATAGCGCCTAAAACGAATAAGAATCATAAATTTTTAGTTTTTTGACTATATCTCGAGGAAATAAGCGAGATAGCGCCTAAGCGCCGTGAGAATAATCATTAAATTTTTAGTATTTTGACCATAACTCGAGAAACAAACCGAGATAGGACCTAAACCCGAAAAGAATGTCATTAAATTTTTAGTTTTTCGACTATAACTCGAGAAATAAGCGAGATAGCACCTTAAAACGAAAAGAATCGTTAAATTTTAGTTTTTGACCTTAGCTCGAGAAATAAGCAAGATATGCGCCTTAAAACGAAAAAAAAAGAATCATTAAATTTTTGGTTTTTGATTATAACTCGAGAAATAAGCGGGATAGCGCCTTAAAACGAAGAGAATCTGTTAATTTTTGGTTTTTGACTATATCTCGTGAAATAAGCGAGATAGCGCCCTAAAAACGATAAGAGATCATTATATTTTTAGTTTTTGATTATAAATCGAGAAATATCGCTTGAGATAGCGCCTTAAAACGCTAAGAATCATTAAATTTTTAGTTTTTTGACTATATCTCGTGAAATAAGCGAGATAGCGGCTAAAAACGAATAGAATCATTAAATTTTGGTTTTTGACCATAACTCGAGAAATAAGCGAGTAGCGCCTAAAAACAAAAAGAATCATTAAATTTTTAGTTTTTGACTATATCTCGAGAAAGAAAACGAGATAGCGGCTTAAAACGATAAGAAACATTAAATTTTAGTTTTTTGACTATAACTCGAGAAATATAGCGAGATAGCGCCTTAAAACGAAAAAGAATCATTAAAGTTTTAGTTTTTGACTAAAACTCGTGAAATAAGCGAGATAGGGCCTAAAAACGAAAAGAATCATTCAATTTTAGTTTTTTGGCTATATCTCGTGAAATAAGCGAGATAGCGCCTGATGACGATATGAATCCTAAAATTTTTAGTTTTTTTGACTATAACTCGAGAAATAAGCAGATAGCGCCTTAAAACGAAAAGAATCATTAAATTTTTAGTCTTTTGTTTGTATCTCGAGAAATAAGCGAGATAGCGCCTAAAAACGAAAAGAATCATTAAAGTTTTAGTTTTTTAATATATATCTCGAGAAATTAGCGCGATGTGCCTAAAAACGAAAAAAACCATTAAATTTCTGTTGTTTGACTATAAGTCGAGATATAAGCGAGATAGCGCCTTAAAACGAGAAGAATCATTAAATTTTTAGTTTTTGACTAAATCTCGTGAAATAAGCGAGATAGGGCCTCAAAACGAAAAGAATCATTAATATTTTAGTTTTTTGACCATAACTCGAGAAATAAGCGAGATAGCGACTTCAAAACGAAAGAATCATTAAATTTTTAGTTTTTGACTATATCTCGAGGAAATAAGCAGAGATAACGCCTTCAATAAAAAAGAATCATTAAGTTTTGTTTGACCATAACTCGAAATAAGCGAGATAGGACCTAAAAACGCAAAAGTCATTAAATTTTTAGTTTTTGACCATATTGCAACGTGCCGCCATTCACATCATTAAATTTTTAGTTTTTGACCATAACTCGAGAAATAAGCGAGATAGCGCCTTAAAACGAAAAATCATTAAATTTT
>JAEIGR010000154.1:0-188465 GCA_018904305.1 Scaptomyza montana
TTTGACTATATCTCGAGAAATAAGCGAGATAGCGGCTTAAAACGATAAAAATCATTAAATTTTATTGTTTTGACCATAACTCGAGAAATAAGCGAGATAAGCGGCGGGAACGAAAAGAATCATTAAATATTTAGTTTTTTTGACTATATCTCGAGAAATAAGCGAGATAGGACCTAAAAACGAAAGAATCATTAAGTTTTTAGTTTTTGACTATATCTCGAGAAATAATCGACATAGCGCCTTAAAACGATAAAAATCATTAAATTTTAGTTTTGATGACCACAAAACTAAGATGACAGAGATAGCGGCTTAAAACGAAAAGAATCATTAAATTTTTAGTTTTTGACTATATCTCGAGAAATAAGCGAGATAGGGATCTAAAAACGAAAGAATCATTAATTTTTAGTTTTAGGTATATCTCAAGGAATAATCGAGATAGCGCCTTAAAACGAAAGGGAATCATTAAGTTTTAGTTTTTGACTATATCTCGAAAATAAGCGAGATAGCGGCTTTAAAACGAAAGAATCCATTAAATTTTAGTTTTCCCATTATATCTCGAGAAATAAGCGAGATGGGACCTAAAAACGAAAAGAATCGATAAATTTTAGTTTTTGACTATATCTCGAGAAATAAGCGAGGTAGCGCCTAAAAACGATACAAATCATTAAATTGTTAGTCTTTTGACTATATCTCGAGAAATAATCGAGATAGCGCCTTAAAACGATAAAAATCATTGAAATTTTAGTTTTTGACCATAACTCGAGAAATAAACGAGATGGCGGCTTAAAACGAGAAAGAATAGTTTAATTTTAAGTTTTTGACTATATCTCGAGAAATAAGCGAATTAGCGCCTAAAAACAATTAAAAAATCGATAAATTGTTAGTTTTTTGACTATATCTCGAGAAATAAGCGAGGTAGCGCCTAAAAACGATAAAAATCATTAAATTGTTAGTTTTTTGACTATATCTCGAGAAATAAAAGCGAGATAGCGGCTTAAAACGATAAAAATCATTAAATTTTCGTTTTTGACCATAACTCGAGAAATAAGCGAGATAGCGCCTTAAAACGAAAAGAATCATTAAATTTTTAGTTTTTTGACTATATCTCGAGAAATAAGCGAGATAGGACCTAAAAACGAAAAGAATCATTAAATTTTTAGTTTTTTGACAATATCTCGAGAAATAAGCGAGGTAGCGCCTTAAAACGAAAAGAATCATTAAGTTTTTAGTTTTTTGACTATATCTCGAGAAATAATCGACATAGCGCGCCGGAAACGATAAAAATCATTAAATTTTTAGTTTTGACCATAACCTCAAGAAATAAGCAGAGATAGCGCCTTAAAACGAAAGGAATCATTAAATTTTTTAGTTTTTTTGACCATTATAGGAAATAAGCGAGATAGCGCCTTAAAACGAAAAGAATCATTAAATTTTAGTTTTTTGACCATAACTCGAGAAATAAGCGAGATAGAACCTAAAAACGAAAAGAATCATTAAATTTTTAGTTTTTTGACAATATCTCGAGAAATAAGCGAGGTAGCGCCTTGAAACGAAAAGAATCATTAAGTTTTTAGTTTTTTGACTATATCTCGAGAAATAAGCGACATAGCGGCTTAAAACGAAAAGAATCATTAAATTTTTAGTTTTTTGACTATATCTCGAGAAATAAGCGAGATAGGATCTAAAAACGAAAAGAATCATTAAATTTTTAGTTTTTTGGCTATATCTCGGGAAATAAGCGAGATAGCGCCTTAAAACGAAAGGAATCATCCCTTTTAGTTTTTGACTTTATCTCGTGAAATAAGCGAGATAGCGCCTTAAAACGATAAAAATCATTGAATTTTTAGTTTTTTGACCATAACTCGAGAAATAAGCGAGATAGGGCCTAAAAACGAAAAAAATCATTAGATTTGTAGATTTTTGACTATATCTCGAGAAATAAGCGAGATAGGATCTAAAAACAAAAAGAATCATTAAATTTTAGTTTTGACTATATCTCGAGAAAATAAGCGAGATAGGACATAAAAACGAAAAGAATCATTAAATTTTTAGTTTTTTGACCATAACTCGAGAAATAAGCGAGATAGCGCCTTAAAACGAAAAGAATCATTAAATTTTTAGTTTTTTGGCCATAACTCGAGAAATAAGCGAGATAGCGCCTTAAAACAGAAGAGAATCATTAATTTTGGTTTTGACTATATCTCGAGAAATAAGCGGGAATAGGACCTAAAAACGAAAAGAATCATTAAATTTTAGTTTTTGACCATAACTCGAGAAATAAGCGAGATAGCGCCTTAAAACGAAAAGAATCATTAAATTTTTAGTTTGAATATATCTCGAAATAAGCGAGATAGCGCCTTAAAACGAAGAGAATCATTAATTTTTAGTTTTTTTGACTATATCTCCGAAATAAGCGAGATAGCGCCTTAAAACGAAAAATATCATTAAATTTTAGTTTTTGACCATAACTCGAGAAATAATAAGCGAGATAGCGCCTTAAAACGAAAGAGATATTTACATTTTTAGTTTTTTGACTATATATCTCGAGAAATAAGCGAGATAGCGCCTTAAAACAGAAGAGAATCATTAAGTTTGGTTTTTGACTTTATCTCGTGAAATAAGCGAGATAGCGCCTAAAAACGATAGTCATTAAATTTTTGGTTTTTTATATATCTCGAGGAAATAAAGCGAGATAGCGGCTTAAAACGAATCGAATCATTAAATTTTTAGTTTTTTGACTATATCTCGAGAAATAAGCGAGATAGGACCTAAAAACGAAAAGAATCATTAAATTTTAGTTTTTGACCATAACTCGAGAAATAAGCGAGATAGCGCCCTAAAAGACGAAAAGAATCATTAAATTTTTATATTTTTTACAATAACTCGAGAAATAAGCGAGATAGCGCCTTAAAACGAAGAGAATCATTAATTTTTGGTTTTTTGACTATATCTCGAGAAATAAGCGAGATAGCGCCTAAAACCGATAAAATCGTCCAAATTGTTAGGTTTTGACTATATCTCGAGAAATAATCGAAATAGCGCCTTAAAACGATAAAAATCATTAAATTTTAGTTTTTTGACCATAACTCGAGAAAATAAGCGAGATAGCGGCTTAAAACGAAAGAATCATTAAATTTTTTAGTTTTGACTATATCTCGAGAAATAAGCGAGATAGGACCTAAAAACGAAAGAATCATTAAATTTTTAGTTTTGACCATAACTCGAGAAAATAAGCGAGATAGCGCCTTAAAACGAAAGGAATCATTAAATTTTTAGTTATTTTACTATATCTCGAGAAATAAGCGAGATAGCGCCTTAAAACGAAAATAATCATTAAGTTTTTATTTTTTGACTAAATCTCGTGAAAATAAGCGGATAGCGCCTAAAAACGAAAAGAATCATTAAGTTTTTAGTTTTTGACTATATCTCGAGAAATAAACGAGATAGCACCTTAAAACGAAAATAATCATTAATTTTTTAGTTTTTTGACCATTTCTCGAGAAATAACGGAGATAGCGCCTTAAAACGAAGAGAATCATTAAGTTTTGGTTTTTTGACTATATCTCGAGAAATAAGCGAGATAGCGCCTAAAACCGATAAAAATCATTAAATTGTTAGGTTTTTGACTATATCTCGAGAAATAATCGAGATAGCGCCTTAAAACGAAAAGAATCATTAAATTTTTAGTTTTTTGACTATATCTCGAGAAATAATCGAGATAGCGCCTTAAAACGATAAAAATCATTAATTTTTTAGTTTTTTGACTATATCTCGTGAAATAAGCGAGATAGCGCTTAAAAAACGAAAAAAATCATTAAATTTTTAGTTTTTTGACCATAACTCGAGAAATAAGCGAGATAGCACCTTAAAACGAAAGAATCATTAATGTTTTAGTTTTTTGACCATATCTCGAGAAATAAGCGAGATAGCGCCTTAAAACGAAAAGAATCATTAAATTTTAGTTTTTGACTAAATCTCGTGAAATAAGCGAGATAGCGCCTAAAAACGATAAAAATCATTAAATTTTTGTTTTTGACTATATCTCGCGAAATAAGCGAGATAGCACCTTAAAACGAAAAGAATCATTCAGTTTTTAGTTTTTTGACCATAACTCGAGAAATAAGCGAGATAGCGCCTTAAAACGAAAAGAATCATTAATGTTTTAGTTTTTTTGACCATAACTCGAGAAATAAGCGAGATAGCGCCTAAAAACGAAAAGAATCATTAAATTTTTAGTTTTTTGACTATATCTCGTGAAATAAGCGAGATAGCGCCTTAAAACGATAAAGAATCATTAAATTTTTAGTTTTTGACCATAACTCGAGAAATAAGCGAGATAGCGCCTTAAAACGAAAAGAATCATTAAATTTTTAGTTTTTTGACTATATCTCGTGAAATAAGCGAGATAGCGCCTAAAAACGCTAAAAATCATTAAATTGTTAGTTTTTTGACTATATCTCGTGAAATAAGCGAGATAGCGCCTTAAAACGATAAAAATCATTAAATTTTTAGTTTTTGACCATAACTCGAGAAATAAGCGAGATAGCACCTTAAAACGAAAAGAATCATTAATGTTTTAGTTTTTTGACCATAACTCGAGAAATAAGCGAGATAGCGCCTTAAAACGAAAAAAATCATTAAATTTTTAGTTTTTTGACTAAATCTCGTGAAATAAGCGAGATAGCCCCTAAAAACGCTAAAAATCATTAAATTTTTAGTTTTTGACCATATCTCGCGAAATAAGCGAGATAGCACCTTAAAACGAAAAGAATCATTAATTTTTTAGTTTTTTGACCATAACTCGAGAAGTAAGCGAGATAGCGCCTTGAAACGAAAAGAATCATTAATTTTTTAGTTTTTTGACCATAACTCGTGAAATAAGCGAGATAGCGCCTTAAAACGATAAAAATCATTAAATTTTTAGTTTTTTGACCATAACTCGCGAAATAAGCGAGATAGCACCTTAAAACGAAAGAATCATTAATGTTTTAGTTTTTTGACCATAACTCGAGAAATAAGCGAGATAGCGCCTAAAAACGAAAAGAATCATTAAATTTTTAGTTTTTTGACTATATCTCGTGAAATAAGCGAGATAGCGCCTAAAAACGAAAAGAATCATTAAATTTTTAGTTTTTTGACTATATCTCGAGAAATAAGGGAGATAGCGCCGAAAAACGAAAAGAATCATTAATGTTTTAGTTTTTTGACCATAACTCGAGAAATAAGCGAGATAGCGCCTTGAAACGAAAAGAATCATTAATTTTTTAGTTTTTTGACCATAACTCGTGAAATAAGCGAGATAGCGCCTAAAAACGATAAAAATCATTAAATTTTTAGTTTTTTGACCATAACTCGCGAAATAAGCGAGATAGCACCTAAAAACGATAAAAATCATTAAATTTTTAGTTTTTTGACCATAACTCGCGAAATAAGCGAGATAGCGCCTAAAAACGATAAAAATCATTAAATTTTTAGTTTTTTGACCATAACTCGAGAAATAAGCGAGATAGCGCCTTAAAACGAAAAGAATCATTAATTTTTTAGTTTTTTGACTATATCTCGTGAAATAAGCGAGATAGCGCCTAAAAACGCTAAAAATCATTAAATTTTTAGTTTTTTGACTATATCTCGTGAAATAAGCGAGATAGCGCCTAAAAACGATAAAAATCATTAAATTTTTAGTTTTTTGACTATATCTCGAGAAATAAGCGAGATAGCGCCTTAAAACGCAAAGAATCATTAAATTTTTAGTTTTTTGACTATATCTCGTGAAATAAGCGAGATAGCGCCTTAAAACGAAAAGAATCATTAATGTTTTAGTTTTTTGACTATATCTCGTGAAATAAGCGAGATAGCGCCTAAAAACGAAAAGAATCATTAAATTTTTAGTTTTTTGACTATATCTCGAGAAATAAACGAGATAGCGCCTTAAAACGAAAAGAATCATTAAATTTTTAGTTTTTTGACCATAACTCGAGAAATAAGCGAGATAGCGCCTAAAAACGATAAGAATCATTAAATTTTTAGTTTTTTGACTATATCTCGAGAAATAAGCGAGATAGCGCCCTAAAAACGATAAAAATCATTAAATTTTTAGTTTTTTGACCATAACTCGAGAAATAAGCGAGATAGCGCCTTAAAACGAAAAGAATCATTAAATTTTTAGTTTTTTGACTATATCTCGTGAAATAAGCGAGATAGCGCCTAAAAACGATAAAAATCATTAAATTTTTAGTTTTTTGACTATATCTCGTGAAATAAGCGAGATAGCGCTTAAAAACGATAAAAATCATTAAATTTTTAGTTTTTTGACCATAACTCGCGAAATAAGCGAGATAGCGCCTTAAAACGAAAAGAATCATTAAATTTTTAGTTTTTTGACCATAACTCGAGAAATAAGCGAGATAGCGCCTTAAAACGAAAATAATCATTAAATTTTTAGTTTTTTGACTATATCTCGTGAAATAAGCGAGATAGCGCCTAAAAACGAAAAGAATCATTAAATTTTTAGTTTTTTGACTATATCTCGCGAAATAAGCGAGATAGCGCCTTAAAACGAAAAGAATCATTAAATTTTTAGTTTTTTGACCATAACTCGAGAAATAAGCGAGATAGCGCCTTAAAACGAAAAGAATCATTAAATTTTTAGTTTTTTGACCATAACTCGAGAAATAAGCGAGATAGCGCCTTAAAACGAAAAGAATCATTCAAATTTTAGTTTTTTGACTATATCTCGAGAAATAAGCGAGATAGCGGCTAAAAACGATAAAAATCATTAAATTTTTAGTTTTTTGACTATATCTCGAGAAATAAGCGAGATAGCGCCTTAAAACGAAAAGAATCATTAAATTTTTAGTTTTTTGACCATAACTCGAGAAATAAGCGAGATAGCGCCTAAAAACGAAAAGAATCATTAAATTTTTAGTTTTTTGACCATAACTCGAGAAATAAGCGAGATAGCGCCTAAAAACGAAAAGAATCATTAAATTTTTAGTTTTTTGACTATATCTCGAGAAATAAGCGAGGTAGCGCCTAAAAACGAAAAGAATCATTAAATTTTTAGTTTTTTGACTATATCTCGAGAAATAAGCGAGATAGCGCCTTAAAACGAAAAGAATCATTAAATTTTTAGTTTTTTGACCATAACTCGAGAAATAAGCGAGATAGCGCCTTAAAACGAAAAGAATCATTAAGTTTTTAGTTTTTTGACTATATCTCGTGAAATAAGCGAGATAGCGCCTAAAAACGATAAAAATCATTTAATTTTTAGTTTTTTGACTATATCTCGTGAAATAAGCGAGATAGCGCCTAAAAACGAAAAGAATCATTAAATTTTTAGTTTTTTGACTATATCTCGCGAAATAAGCGAGATAGCGCCTAAAAACGAAAAGAATCATTAAGTTTTTAGTTTTTTGACCATATCTCGAGAAATAAGCGAGATAGCGCCTTAAAACGAAAAGAATCATTAATTTTTAGTTTTTTGACTATATCTCGAGAAATAAGCGAGATAGCGCCTTAAAACGAAAAGAATCATTAAATTTTTAGTTTTTTGACTATAACTCGAGAAATAAGCGAGATAGCGCCTTAAAACGAAAAGAATCATTAAATTTTTAGTTTTTTGACCATAACTCGAGAAATAAGCGAGATAGCGCCTAAAAACGAAAAGAATCATTAAATTTTTAGTTTTTTGACTATATCTCGAGAAATAAGCGAGATAGCGCCTAAAAACGATAAAAATCATTAAATTTTTAGTTTTTTGACTATATCTCGAGAAATAAGCGAGATAGCGCCTTAAAACGAAAAGAATCATTAAATTTTTAGTTTTTTGACCATATCTCGAGAAATAAGCGAGATAGCGCCTAAAAACGAAAAAAATTATTAAATTTTTAGTTTTTTGACTATATCTCGAGAAATAAGCGAGATAGCGCCTAAAAACGAAAAGAATCATTAAATTTTTAGTTTTTTGACCATAACTCGAGAAATAAGCGAGATAGCGCCTAAAAACGAAAAGAATCATTAATTTTTTAGTTTTTTGACCATAACTCGAGAAATAAGCGAGATAGCGCCTAAAAACGAAAAGAATCATTAAATTTTTAGTTTTTTGACTATATCTCGAGAAATAAGCGAGATAGCGCCTAAAAACGATAAAAATCATTAAATTTTTAGTTTTTTGACTATATCTCGAGAAATAAGCGAGATAGCGCCTTAAAACGAAAAGAATCATTAATTTTTAGTTTTTTGACCATAACTCGAGAAATAAGCGAGATAGCGCCTTAAAACGAAAAGAATCATTAAATTTTTAGTTTTTTGACTATATCTCGTGAAATAAGCGAGATAGCGCCTAAAAACGATAAAAATCATTAAATTTTTAGTTTTTTGACCATAACTCGAGAAATAAGCGAGATAGCGCCTAAAAACGAAAAGAATCATTAAATTTTTAGTTTTTTGACTATATCTCGAGAAATAAGCGAGATAGCGCCTAAAAACGAAAAGAATCATTAAATTTTTAGTTTTTTGACTATATCTCGAGAAATAAGCGAGATAGCGCCTTAAAACGAAAAGAATCATTAAATTTTTAGTTTTTTGACCATATCTCGAGAAATAAGCGAGATAGCGCCTAAAAACGAAAAAATCATTAATGTTTTAGTTTTTTGACTATATCTCGTGAAATAAGCGAGATAGCGCCTAAAAACGATAAAAATCATTAAATTTTTAGTTTTTTGACTATATCTCGAGAAATAAGCGAGATAGCGCCTTAAAACGATAAAAATCATTAAATTTTTAGTTTTTTGACCATAACTCGAGAAATAAGCGAGATAGCGCCTTAAAACGAAAAGAATCATTAAATTTTTAGTTTTTTGACTATATCTCGTGAAATAAGCGAGATAGCGCCTTAAAACGATAAAAATCATTAAATTTTTAGTTTTTTGACCATAACTCGAGAAATAAGCGAGATAGCGCCTAAAAACGAAAAGAATCATTAAATTTTTAGTTTTTTGACTATATCTCGAGAAATAAGCGAGATAGCGCCTTAAAACGAAAAGAATCATTAAATTTTTAGTTTTTTGACCATAACTCGAGAAATAAGCGAGATAGCGCCTAAAAACGAAAAGAATCATTAAATTTTTAGTTTTTTGACTATATCTCGAGAAATAAGCGAGATAGCGCCTAAAAACGATAAAAATCATTAAATTTTTAGTTTTTTGACTATATCTCGAGAAATAAGCGAGATAGCGCCTTAAAACGAAAAGAATCATTAAATTTTTAGTTTTTTGACCATAACTCGAGAAATAAGCGAGATAGCGCCTTAAAACGAAAAGAATCATTAATGTTTTAGTTTTTTGACTATAACTCGAGAAATAAGCGAGATAGCGCCTTAAAACGAAAAGAATCATTAAATTTTTAGTTTTTTGACTATATCTCGAGAAATAAGCGAGATAGCGCCTTAAAACGAAAAGAATCATTAATTTTTAGTTTTTTGACTATATCTCGTGAAATAAGCGAGATAGCGCCTTAAAAACGATAAAAATCATTAAATTTTTAGTTTTTTGACTATATCTCGAGAAATAAGCGAGATAGCGCCTAAAAACGAAAAGAATCATTAAATTTTTAGTTTTTTGACCATAACTCGAGAAATAAGCGAGATAGCGCCTTAAAACGAAAAGAATCATTAAATTTTTAGTTTTTTGACTATAACTCGAGAAATAAGCGAGATAGCGCCTAAAAACGAAAAGAATCATTAAATTTTTAGTTTTTTGACTATATCTCGAGAAATAAGCGAGATAGCGCCTAAAAACGAAAAGAATCATTAAATTTTTAGTTTTTTGACTATATCTCGTGAAATAAGCGAGATAGCGCCTTAAAACGAAAAGAATCATTAAGTTTTAGTTTTTTGACTATAACTCGAGAAATAAGCGAGATAGCGCCTTAAAACGAAAAGAATCATTAATGTTTTAGTTTTTTGACTATATCTCGTGAAATAAGCGAGATAGCGCCTAAAAACGATAAAAATCATTAAATTTTTAGTTTTTTGACTATATCTCGAGAAATAAGCGAGATAGCGCCTTAAAACGAAAAGAATCATTAAATTTTTAGTTTTTTGACTATATCTCGAGAAATAAGCGAGATAGCGCCTAAAAACGAAAAGAATCATTAAATTTTTAGTTTTTTGACTATATCTCGTGAAATAAGCGAGATAGCGCCTTAAAACGATAAAAATCATTAAAATTTTTAGTTTTTTGACTATATCTCGAGAAATAAGCGAGATAGCGCCTAAAAACGAAAAGAATCATTAAATTTTTAGTTTTTTGACCATAACTCGAGAAATAAGCGAGATAGCGCCTTAAAACGATAAGAATCATTAATTTTTTAGTTTTTTGACCATAACTCGAGAAATAAGCGAGATAGCGCCTAAAAACGAAAAGAATCATTAAATTTTTAGTTTTTTGACTATATCTCGAGAAATAAGCGAGATAGCGCCTAAAAACGATAAAAATCATTAAATTTTTAGTTTTTTGACTATATCTCGAGAAATAAGCGAGATAGCGCCTTAAAACGAAAAGAATCATTAAATTTTTAGTTTTTTGACCATAACTCGAGAAATAAGCGAGATAGCGCCTAAAAACGAAAAGAATCATTAAATTTTTAGTTTTTTGACTATATCTCGTGAAATAAGCGAGATAGCGCCTAAAAACGATAAAAATCATTAAATTTTTAGTTTTTTGACCATAACTCGCGAAATAAGCGAGATAGCGCCTAAAAACGATAAAAATCATTAAATTTTTAGTTTTTTGACCATAACTCGAGAAATAAGCGAGATAGCGCCTAAAAACGAAAAGAATCATTAAATTTTTAGTTTTTTGACTATATCTCGTGAAATAAGCGAGATAGCGCCTAAAAACGAAAAGAATCATTAATTTTTTAGTTTTTTGACTATATCTCGAGAAATAAGCGAGATAGCGCCTAAAAACGAAAAGAATCATTAAAGTTTTAGTTTTTTGACTATATCTCGTGAAATAAGCGAGATAGCGCCTAAAAACGATAAAAATCATTAAATTTTTAGTTTTTTGACCATAACTCGAGAAATAAGCGAGATAGCGCCTAAAAACGAAAAGAATCATTAATGTTTTAGTTTTTTGACTATATCTCGTGAAATAAGCGAGATAGCGCCTAAAAACGCTAAAAATCATTAAATTTTTAGTTTTTTGACTATATCTCGTGAAATAAGCGAGATAGCGCCTTAAAAACGATAAAAATCATTAAATTTTTAGTTTTTTGACCATAACTCGCGAAATAAGCGAGATAGCGCCTTAAAACGAAAGAATCATTAATGTTTTAGTTTTTTGACCATAACTCGAGAAATAAGCGAGATAGCGCCTTAAAACGAAAAGAATCATTAATGTTTTAGTTTTTTGACTATATCTCGTGAAATAAGCGAGATAGCGCCTAAAAACGAATAGAATCATTAATTTTTAGTTTTTTGACTATATCTCGAGAAATAAACGAGATAGCACCTTAAAACGAAAAGAATCATTAAATTTTTAGTTTTTTGACTATATCTCGAGAAATAAGCGAGATAGCGGCTAAAAACGATAAAAATCATTAAATTTTTAGTTTTTTGACCATAACTCGAGAAATAAGCGAGATAGCGCCTAAAAACGCTAAAAATCATTAAATTTTTAGTTTTTTGACTATATCTCGAGAAATAAGCGAGATAGCGCCTTAAAACGCAAAGAATCATTAATTTTTTAGTTTTTTGACCATAACTCGAGAAATAAGCGAGATAGCGCCTAAAAACGATACAAATCATTAATGTTTTAGTTTTTTGACTATATCTCGTGAAATAAGCGAGATAGCGCCTAAAAACGAAAAGAATCATTAATTTTTTAGTTTTTTGACCATAACTCGAGAAATAAGGAGATAGCGCCTAAAAACGAAAAGAATCATTAATGTTTTAGTTTTTTGACTATATCTCGTGAAATAAGCGAGATAGCGCCTAAAAACGATAAAAATCATTAAATTTTTAGTTTTTTGACTATATCTCGTGAAATAAGCGAGATAGCGCCTAAAAACGCTAAAAATCATTAAATTTTTAGTTTTTTGACTATATCTCGTGAAATAAGCGAGATAGCGCCTAAAAACGATAAAAATCATTAAAATTTTTAGTTTTTTGACCATAACTCGAGAAATAAGCGAGATAGCGCCTTAAAACGATAAAAATCATTAAATTTTTAGTTTTTTGACATTATCTCGAGAAATAAGCGAGATAGCGCCTTAAAACGAAAAGAATCATTAAATTTTTAGTTTTTTGACTATATCTCGAGAAATAAGCGAGATAGCAGCTAAAAACGATAAAAATCATTAAATTTTTAGTTTTTTGACCATAACTCGAGAAATAAGCGAGATAGCGCCTAAAAACGCTAAAAATCATTAAATTTTTTAGTTTTTTGACTATATCTCGAGAAATAAGCGAGATAAGGCCTTAAAACGCAAAGAATCATTAATTTTTTAGTTTTTTGACCATAACTCGAGAAATAAGCGAGATAGCGCCTAAAAACGATACAAATCATTAATGTTTTAGTTTTTTGACTATATCTCGTGAAATAAGCGAGATAGCGCCTAAAAACGAAAAGAATCATTAATTTTTTAGTGTTTTGACCATAACTCGAGAAATAAGGGAATTAGCGCCTAAAAACGAAAAGAATCATTAATGTTTTAGTTTTTTGACTATATCTCGTGAAATAAGCGAGATAGCGCCTAAAAACGATAAAAATCATTAAATTTTTAGTTTTTTGACTATATCTCGTGAAATAAGCGAGATAGCGCCTTAAAACGTTAAAAAATCATTAAATTTTTTTAGTTTTTTGACTATTATCTCGTGAAATAAGCGAGATAGCGCCTAAAAACGATAAAAATCATTAAATTTTTAGTTTTTTGACTATCATAACTCGAGAAATAAGCGAGATAGCGCCTTAAAACGAAAAGAATCATTAATTTTAGTTTTTTTGACCATAATTTCTCGAGAAATAAGCGAGATAGCGCCTTAAAACGAAAAGAATCATTACATTTTTAGTTTTTTTACTATATCTCGTGAAATAAGCGAGATCTATGCCTCTTAAAACGATATAAATCCTAAAATTTTTAGTTTTTGTAATATCTCGAGAAATAAGCGAGATAGCGCCTAAAAACGAAAAGAATTAATTATTTAGTTTTTTGACCATAACTTGAGAAATAAGCGAGATAGCGCCTTATAACGAAAAAAATATTTAATTATTTAGTTTTTTGACCATAACTCGAGAAATAAGCGAGATAGCGCCTTAAAAACAAGTTAATGTTTTAGTTTTTTGACTATATCTCGTGAAATAAGCGAGATAGCGCCTAAAAACGAAAAGAATCATTAAATTTTTAGTTTTTTGACTATATCTCGAGAAATAAGCGAGATAGCGCCTTAAAACGAAAAGAATCATTAAATTTTTAGTTTTTTGACTATATCTCGAGAAATAAGCGAGATAGCGGCTAAAAACGATAAAAATCATTAAATTTTTAGTTTTTTGACAATAACTCGCGAAATAAGCGAGATAGCACCTTAAAACCGAAAAGAATCATTAATGTTTTAGTTTTTTGACCATAACTCGAGAAATAAGCGAGATAGCGCCTTAAAACGAAAAAAATCATTAATTTTTTAGTTTTTTTGACTATATCTCGAGAAATAAGCGAGATAGAGCGCCTAAAAACGAAAATAATCATTAAATTTTTTAGTTTTTTGACTATATCTCGAGAAATAAGCGAGATAGCGCCTAAAAACGCTAAAAATCATTAAATTTTTAGTTTTTTGACTATATCTCGTGAAATAAGCGAGATAGCGCCTAAAAACGAAAAGAATCATTAATGTTTTAGTTTTTTGACTATATCTCGTGAAATAAGCGAGATAGCGCCTAAAAACGATAAAAATCATTAATTTTTTAGTGTTTTGACCATAACTCGAGAAATAAGGGAGATAGCGCCTAAAAACGAAAAGAATCATTAATGTTTTAGTTTTTTGACTATATCTCGTGAAATAAGCGAGATAGCGCCTTAAAACGATAAAAATCATTAAATTTTTAGTTTTTTGACTATATCTCGTGAAATAAGCGAGATAGCGCCTAAAAACGTAAAAGAATCATTAAATTTTTAGTTTTTTGACTATATCTCGTGAAATAAGCGAGATAGCGCCTAAAAACGAAAAAAATCATTAAATTTTTAGTTTTTTGACTATATCTCGCGAAATAAGCGAGATAGCGCCTTTAAAACGAAAAGAATCATTAATTTTTTAGTTTTTTGACCATAACTCGAGAAATAAGCGAGATAGCGCCTTAAAACGAAAAGAATCATTAATGTTTTAGTTTTTTGACTATATCTCGTGAAATAAGCGAGATAGCGCCTAAAAACGATAAAAATCATTAAATTTTTAGTTTTTGACTATACAGTGAGATAGCGCCTAAAAACGAAAAAATATTAAATTTTAGTTTTTAAATAAGCGAGATAGCGCCTAAATGATATAAATCCTAAAATTTTAGTTTTTTGACTATATCTCGAGAAATAAGCGAGATAGCGCCTAAAAACGAAAAGCAATCATTAAATTTTTAGTTTTTTGACTATATCTCGAGAAATAAGCGAGATAGCGCCTTAAAACGAAAAGAATCATTAAATTTTTAGTTTTTTGACCATATCTCGAGAAATAAGCGAGATAGCGCCTTAAAACGATAAAGAATCATTAAATTTTTAGTTTTTTTGACTATATCTCGAGAAATAAGCGAGATAGCGCCTAAAAACGATAAGAATCATTAAATTTTTAGTTTTTTGACTATATCTCGTGAAATAAGCGAGATAGCGCCTAAAAACGATAAAAATCATTAAATTTTTAGTTTTTTGACTATATCTCGAGAAATAAGCGAGATAGCGCCTAAAAACGAAAAGAATCATTAAATTTTTAGTTTTTTGACTATATCTCGTGAAATAAGCGAGATAGCGCCTAAAAACGATAAAAATCATTAAATTTTTAGTTTTTTGACTATAACTCGAGAAATAAGCGAGATAGCGCCTTAAAACGTAAAGAATCATTAAATTTTTAGTTTTTTGACTATATCTCGAGAAATAAGCGAGATAGCGCCTAAAAACGATAAAAATCATTAAATTTTTAGTTTTTTGACTATATCTCGAGAAATAAGCGAGATAGCGCCTTAAAAACGAAAAGAATCATTAAATTTTTAGTTTTTTGACTATATCTCGAGAAATAAGCGAGATAGCGCCTAAAAACGATAAAGAATCATTAAATTTTTAGTTTTTTGACTATATCTCGTGAAATAAGCGAGATAGCGCCTAAAAACGCATAAAAATCATTAAATTTTTAGTTTTTTGACCATATCTCGAGAAATAAGCGAGATAGCGCCTTAAAACGAAAAGAATCATTAAATTTTTAGTTTTTTTGACTATATCTCGAGAAATAAGCGAGATAGCGCCTTAAAACGAAAAGAATCATTAATGTTTTAGTTTTTTGACTATATCTCGTGAAATAAGCGAGATAGCGCCTAAAAACGATAAAAATCATTAAATTTTTAGTTTTTTGACTATATCTCGAGAAATAAGCGAGATAGCGCCTTAAAACGAAAAGAATCATTAAATTTTTAGTTTTTTGACTATATCTCGAGAAATAAGCGAGATAGCGCCTAAAAACGATAAAAATCATTAAATTTTTAGTTTTTTGACTATATCTCGAGAAATAAGCGAGATAGCGCCTAAAAACGAAAAGAATCATTAAATTTTTAGTTTTTTGACTATATCTCGAGAAATAAGCGAGATAGCGCCTTAAAACGAAAAGAATCATTAATTTTTTAGTTTTTTGACTATATCTCGTGAAATAAGCGAGATAGCGCCTAAAAACGATAAGAATCATTAAATTTTTAGTTTTTTGACTATATCTCGAGAAATAAGCGAGATAGCGCCTAAAAACGATAAAAATCATTAATTTTTTAGTTTTTTGACTATATCTCGTGAAATAAGCGAGATAGCGCCTAAAAACGAAAAGAATCATTAAATTTTTAGTTTTTTGACTATATCTCGAGAAATAAGCGAGATAGCGCCTAAAAACGATAAAAATCATTAAATTTTTAGTTTTTTGACCATAACTCGAGAAATAAGCGAGATAGCGCCTTAAAACGAAAAGAATCATTAAATTTTTAGTTTTTTGACTATATCTCGAGAAATAAGCGAGATAGCGCCTAAAAACGAAAAGAATCATTAATTTTTTAGTTTTTTGACTATATCTCGTGAAATAAGCGAGATAGCGCCTAAAAACGATAAAAATCATTAAATTTTTAGTTTTTTGACTATATCTCGAGAAATAAGCGAGATAGCGCCTTAAAACGAAAAGAATCATTAATTTTTAGTTTTTTGACTATATCTCGAGAAATAAGCGAGATAGCGCCTAAAAACGCTAAAAATCATTAAATTTTTAGTTTTTTGACTATATCTCGAGAAATAAGCGAGATAGCGCCTAAAAACGAAAAGAATCATTAAATTTTTTAGTTTTTTGACTATATCTCGTGAAATAAGCGAGATAGCGCCTAAAAACGAAAAGAATCATTAATTTTTAGTTTTTTGACTATATCTCGAGAAATAAGCGAGATAGCGCCTAAAAACGAAAAGAATCATTAAATTTTAGTTTTATATCTCGAGAAATAAGCGAGATAGCGCCTTAAAACGAAAAAGAATCATTAAATTTTTAGTTTTTTGACTATATCTCGAGAAATAAGCGAGATAGCGCCTTAAAACGAAAAGAATCATTAAATTTTTAGTTTTTTGACTATATCTCGTGAAATAAGCGAGATAGCGCCTTAAAACGAAAAGAATCATTAAATTTTTAGTTTTTGACCATATCTCGAGAAATAAGCGAGATCAGCGTAAAAAAAAAGAATCATTAAATTTTTTAGTTTTTTGACTATATCTCGAGAAATAAGCGAGATAGCGCCTAAAAACGATAAAAATCATTAAATTTTTAGTTTTTTGACTATATCTCGAGAAATAAGCGAGATAGCGCCTTAAAACGAAAAGAATCATTAATGTTTTAGTTTTTTGACTATATCTCGAGAAATAAGCGAGATAGCGCCTAAAAACGATAAAAATCATTAAATTTTTAGTTTTTTGACTATATCTCGTGAAATAAGCGAGATAGCGCCTTAAAACGATAAAAATCATTAAATTTTTAGTTTTTTGACTATATCTCGAGAAATAAGCGAGATAGCGCCTTAAAAACGATAAAAATCATTAAATTTTTAGTTTTTTGACTATATCTCGCGAAATAAGCGAGATAGCGCCTAAAAACGATAAAAATCATTAAATTTTTAGTTTTTTGACTATATCTCGAGAAATAAGCGAGATAGCGCCTAAAAACGAAAAGAATCATTAAATTTTTAGTTTTTTGACTATATCTCGAGAAATAAGCGAGATAGCGCCTAAAAACGATAAAAATCATTAAATTTTTAGTTTTTTGACTATATCTCGAGAAATAAGCGAGATAGCGCCTTAAAACGAAAAGAATCATTAATTTTTAGTTTTTTGACTATATCTCGAGAAATAAGCGAGATAGCGCCTTAAAACGAAAAGAATCATTAATGTTTTAGTTTTTTGACTATATCTCGTGAAATAAGCGAGATAGCGCCTAAAAACGATAAAAATCATTAAATTTTTAGTTTTTTGACCATAACTCGAGAAATAAGCGAGATAGCGCCTAAAAACGAAAAGAATCATTAATGTTTTAGTTTTTTGACTATATCTCGAGAAATAAGCGAGATAGCGCCTAAAAACGAAAAGAATCATTAAATTTTTAGTTTTTTGACTATATCTCGAGAAATAAGCGAGATAGCGCCTAAAAACGATAAAAATCATTAAATTTTTAGTTTTTTGACTATATCTCGAGAAATAAGCGAGATAGCGCCTAAAAACGAAAAGAATCATTAATATTTTAGTTTTTTGACTATATCTCGAGAAATAAGCGAGATAGCGCCTAAAAACGAAAAGAATCATTAAATTTTTAGTTTTTTGACTATATCTCGAGAAATAAGCGAGATAGCGCCTAAAAACGAAAAAAATCATTAAATTTTTAGTTTTTTGACTATATCTCGAGAAATAAGCGAGATAGCGCCTAAAAACGAAAAGAATCATTAATTTTTAGTTTTTTGACTATATCTCGTGAA
The DNA here is from genome assembly GCA_018904305.1 of Scaptomyza montana. Classification (NCBI taxonomy): domain Eukaryota; kingdom Metazoa; phylum Arthropoda; class Insecta; order Diptera; family Drosophilidae; genus Scaptomyza; species Scaptomyza montana. The sequence continues at coordinate 18,231 of JAEIGR010000154.1, forward strand.
ATAAGCGAGATAGCGCCTAAAAACGCTAAAAATCATTAAATTTTTAGTTTTTTGACTATATCTCGAGAAATAAGCGAGATAGCGCCTAAAAACGAAAAGAATCATTAAATTTTTAGTTTTTTGACTATATCTCGAGAAATAAGCGAGATAGCGCCTAAAAACGATAAAAATCATTAAATTTTTAGTTTTTTGACTATATCTCGAGAAATAAGCGAGATAGCGCCTAAAAACGATAAAAATCATTAAATTTTTAGTTTTTTGACTATAATCTCGAGAAATAAGCGAGATGCAGCTAAAACATAAAGAATCATTAAATTTTTAGTTTTTTGACTATATCTCGAGAAATAAGCGAGATAGCGCCTTAAAACGAAAAGAATCATTAAATTTTTAGTTTTTTGACTATATCTCGAGAAATAAGCGAGATAGCGCCTTAAAACGAAAAGAATCATTAAATTTTTAGTTTTTTTTTTAAATAAGCGAGATAGCGCCTAAAAACGAAAAGAATCATTAAATTTTTAGTTTTTTGACTATATCTCGAGAAATAAGCGAGATAGCGCCTAAAAACGCTAAAAATCATTAAATTTTTAGTTTTTTGACTATATCTCGTGAAATAAGCGAGATAGCGCCTAAAAACGAAAAGAATCATTAAATTTTTAGTTTTTTGACTATATCTCGAGAAATAAGCGAGATAGCGCCTAAAAACGATAAGAATCATTAATATTTTAGTTTTTTGACTATATCTCGAGAAATAAGCGAGATAGCGCCTAAAAACGATAAAAATCATTAAATTTTTAGTTTTTTGACTATATCTCGAGAAATAAGCGAGATAGCGCCTAAAAACGAAAAGAATCATTAAATTTTTAGTTTTTTGACTATATCTCGAGAAATAAGCGAGATAGCGCCTAAAAACGAAAAGAATCATTAAATTTTTAGTTTTTTGACTATATCTCGTGAAATAAGCGAGATAGCGCCTAAAAACGATAAAAATCATTAAATTTTTAGTTTTTTGACTATATCTCGAGAAATAAGCGAGATAGCGCCTAAAAACGAAAAGAATCATTAAATTTTTAGTTTTTTGACTATATCTCGAGAAATAAGCGAGATAGCGCCTTAAAACGAAAAAAATCATTAAATTTTTAGTTTTTTGACTATATCTCGAGAAATAAGCGAGATAGCGCCTAAAAACGAAAAGAATCATTAAATTTTTAGTTTTTTGACTATATCTCGAGAAATAAGCGAGATAGCGCCTAAAAACGAAAAGAATCATTAAAATTTTAGTTTTTTGACTATATCTCGAGAAATAAGCGAGATAGCGCCTAAAAACGAAAAGAATCATTAAATTTTTAGTTTTTTGACTATATCTCGAGAAATAAGCGAGATAGCGCCTAAAAACGAAAAGAATCATTAATGTTTTAGTTTTTTGACTATATCTCGAGAAATAAGCGAGATAGCGCCTTAAAACGAAAAGAATCATTAAATTTTTAGTTTTTTGACTATATCTCGTGAAATAAGCGAGATAGCGCCTAAAAACGATAAAAATCATTAAATTTTTAGTTTTTTGACTATATCTCGAGAAATAAGCGAGATAGCGCCTTAAAACGAAAAGAATCATTAAATTTTTAGTTTTTTGACTATATCTCGAGAAATAAGCGAGATAGCGCCTAAAAACGAAAAGAATCATTAAATTTTTAGTTTTTTGACTATATCTCGAGAAATAAGCGAGATAGCGCCTAAAAACGATAAGAATCATTAAATTTTTAGTTTTTTGACTATATCTCGAGAAATAAGCGAGATAGCGCCTAAAAACGAAAAGAATCATTAAATTTTTAGTTTTTTGACCATATCTCGAGAAATAAGCGAGATAGCGCCTAAAAACGCTAAAAATCATTAAATTTTTAGTTTTTTGACTATATCTCGAGAAATAAGCGAGATAGCGCCTAAAAACGAAAAGAATCATTAAATTTTTAGTTTTTTGACTATATCTCGAGAAATAAGCGAGATAGCGCCTAAAAACGAAAAGAATCATTAAATTTTTAGTTTTTTGACTATATCTCGAGAAATAAGCGAGATAGCGCCTAAAAACGATAAAAATCATTAATTTTTAGTTTTTTGACTATATCTCGAGAAATAAGCGAGATAGCGCCTAAAACGATAAAGAATCATTAAATTTTTAGTTTTTTGACTATATCTCGAGAAATAAGCGAGATAGCGCCTAAAAACGAAAAAAATCATTAAATTTTTAGTTTTTTGACCATATCTCGAGAAATAAGCGAGATAGCGCCTAAAAACGAAAAGAATCATTAAATTTTTTAGTTTTTTTATCATCTCGAGAAATAAGCGAGATAGCGCCTAAAAACGAAAAGAATCATTAAATTTTTAGTTTTTTGACTATATCTCGAGAAATAAGCGAGATAGCGCCTAAAAACGATAAAAATCATTAAATTTTTAGTTTTTTGACTATATCTCGAGAAATAAGCGAGATAGCGCCTAAAAACGATAAGAATCATTAATTTTTAGTTTTTTGACCATAACTCGAGAAATAAGCGAGATAGCGCCTAAAAACGATAAAAATCATTAAATTTTTAGTTTTTTGACTATATCTCGAGAAATAAGCGAGATAGCGCCTAAAAACGAAAAGAATCATTAAATTTTTAGTTTTTTGACTATATCTCGAGAAATAAGCGAGATAGCGCCTTAAAACGAAAAGAATCATTAAATTTTTTAGTTTTTTGACTATATCTCGAGAAATAAGCGAGATAGCGCCTAAAAACGATAAGAATCATTAAATTTTTAGTTTTTTGACTATATCTCGAGAAATAAGCGAGATAGCGCCTTAAAAACGAAAAGAATCATTAAATTTTTAGTTTTTTGACTATATCTCGAGAAATAAGCGAGATAGCGCCTAAAAACGATAAAAATCATTAAATTTTTAGTTTTTTGACTATATCTCGAGAAATAAGCGAGATAGCGCCTAAAAACGATAAAAATCATTAAATTTTTAGTTTTTGACTATATCTCGAGAAATAAGCGAGATAGCGCCTAAAAACGAAAAGAATCATTAATTTTTAGTTTTTTTGACTATATCTCGAGAAATAAGCGAGATAGCGCCTAAAAACGATAAAGAATCATTAAATTTTTAGTTTTTTGACTATATCTCGTGAAATAAGCGAGATAGCGCCTAAAAACGATAAAAATCATTAAATTTTTAGTTTTTTGACTATATCTCGAGAAATAAGCGAGATAGCGCCTAAAAACGAAAAGAATCATTAAATTTTTAGTTTTTTGACTATATCTCGTGAAATAAGCGAGATAGCGCCTAAAAACGATAAAAATCATTAAATATTTAGTTTTTTGACTATATCTCGAGAAATAAGCGAGATAGCGCCTAAAAACGAAAGATATCATTAAGTTTTTTAGTTTTTTGACTATATCTCGAGAAATAAGCGAGATAGCGCCTAAAAACGATAAAAATCATTAATTTTTTAGTTTTTTGACTATATCTCGTGAAATAAGCGAGATAGCGCCTAAACACGATAAAAATCATTCAATTTTTAGTTTTTTGACTATATCTCGAGAAAAAAGCGAGATAGCGCCTAAAAACGATAAGAATCATTAATTTTTAGTTTTTTGACTATATATCGTGAAATAAGCGAGATAGCGCCTAAAAACGATAAAAATCATTAAATTTTTAGTTTTTTGACTATATCTCGAGAAATAAGCGAGATAGCGCCTAAAAACGATAAGAATCATTAATTTTTTAGTTTTTTGACTATATATCGTGAAATAAGCGAGATAGCGCCTAAAAACGAAAAGAATCATTAAATTTTTAGTTTTTTGACTATATCTCGAGAAATAAGCGAGATAGCGCCTAAAAACGAAAAGAATCATTAATGTTTTAGTTTTTGCATATCTCGGAAATAAGCGGATAGGCCTAAAAATCATTAAATTTTTAGTTTTTTGACTATATCTCGAGAAATAAGCGAGATAGCGCCTAAAAACGAAAAGAATCATTAAATTTTTAGTTTTTTGACTATATCTCGAGAAATAAGCGAGATAGCGCCTAAAAACGAAAAGAATCATTAATTTTTAGTTTTTTGACTATATCTCGAGAAATAAGCGAGATAGCGCCTAAAAACGATAAAAATCATTAAATTTTTAGTTTTTTGACTATATCTCGAGAAATAAGCGAGATAGCGCCTAAAAACGATAAAGAATCATTAAATTTTTAGTTTTTTGACTATATCTCGAGAAATAAGCGAGATAGCGCCTTAAAACGAAAAGAATCATTAAATTTTTAGTTTTTTGACTATATCTCGTGAAATAAGCGAGATAGCGCCTAAAAACGAAAAAAATCATTAAATTTTTAGTTTTTTGACTATATCTCGAGAAATAAGCGAGATAGCGCCTAAAAACGATAAAAATCATTAAATTTTTAGTTTTTTGACTATATCTCGAGAAATAAGCGAGATAGCGCCTAAAAACGAAAAGAATCATTAAATTTTTAGTTTTTTGACTATATCTCGAGAAATAAGCGAGATAGCGCCTTAAAACGATAAAAATCATTAAATTTTTAGTTTTTTGACTATATCTCGAGAAATAAGCGAGATAGCGCCTAAAAACGAAAAGAATCATTAAATTTTTAGTTTTTTGACTATATCTCGAGAAATAAGCGAGATAGCGCCTTAAAACGATAAAAATCATTAAATTTTTAGTTTTTTGACTATATCTCGAGAAATAAGCGAGATAGCGCCTTAAAACGAAAAGAATCATTAATTTTTAGTTTTTTGACTATATCTCGTGAAATAAGCGAGATAGCGCCTAAAAACGAAAAAAATCATTAAATTTTTAGGTTTTTGACTATATCTCGAGACATAAGCGATATAGCGCCTTAAAACGAAAAGAATCATTTAATTTTAAGCTTTTTGACTATATCTCGTGAAATAAGCGAGATAGCGCCTAAAAACGAAAAGAATCATTAAATTTTTAGTTTTTTGACTATATCTCGAGAAATAAGCGAGATAGCGCCTAAAAACGAAAAGAATCATTAAATTTTTAGTTTTTTGACTATATCTCGAGAAATAAGCGAGATAGCGCCTAAAAACGAAAAGAATCATTAAATTTTTAGTTTTTTGACTATATCTCGAGAAATAAGCGAGATAGCGCCTAAAAACGAAAAGAATCATTAAATTTTTAGTTTTTTGACTATATCTCGAGAAATAAGCGAGATAGCGCCTAAAAACGAAAAGAATCATTAAATTTTTAGTTTTTTGACTATATCTCGAGAAATAAGCGAGATAGCGCCTAAAAACGAAAAGAATCATTAATTTTTAGTTTTTTGACTATATCTCGAGAAATAAGCGAGATAGCGCCTTAAAACGATAAAAATCATTAAATTTTTAGTTTTTTGACTATATCTCGAGAAATAAGCGAGATAGCGCCTAAAAACGAAAAGAATCATTAAATTTTTAGTTTTTTGACTATATCTCGTGAAATAAGCGAGATAGCGCCTAAAAACGATAAGAATCATTAAATTTTTAGTTTTTTGACCATATCTCGAGCAATAAGCGAGATAGCGCCTAAAAACGATAAAAATCATTAAATTTTTAGTTTTTTGACTATATCTCGGAAATAAGCGAGATAGCGCCTAAAAACGAAAAGAATCATTAAATTTTTAGTTTTTTGACTATATCTCGAGAAATAAGCGAGATAGCGCCTAAAAACGATAAAGAATCATTAAATTTTTAGTTTTTTGACTATATCTCGAGAAATAAGCGAGATAGCGCCTAAAAACGAAAAGAATCATTAAATTTTTAGTTTTTTGACTATATCTCGAGAAATAAGCGAGATAGCGCCTAAAAACGATAAAAATCATTAATTTTTAGTTTTTTGACTATATCTCGAGAAATAAGCGAGATAGGGCCTAAAAACGAAAAGAATCATTAAATTTTTAGTTTTTTGACTATATCTCGAGAAATAAGCGAGATAGCGCCTAAAAACGAAAAGAATCATTAAATTTTTAGTTTTTTGACTATATCTCGAGAAATAAGCGAGATAGCGCCTAAAAACGATAAAGAATCATTAAATTTTTAGTTTTTTGACTATATCTCGAGAAATAAGCGAGATAGCGCCTAAAAACGAAAAGAATCATTAAATTTTTAGTTTTTTTGACTATATCTCGAGAAATAAGCGAGATAGCGCCTAAAAACGAAAAGAATCATTAAATTTTTAGTTTTTTGACTATATCTCGAGAAATAAGCGAGATAGCGCCTAAAAACGAAAAGAATCATTAAATTTTTAGTTTTTTTGACTATATCTCGTGAAATAAGCGAGATAGCGCCTAAAAACGATAAAAATCATTAAATTTTTAGTTTTTTGACTATATCTCGAGAAATAAGCGAGATAGCGCCTAAAAACGAAAAGAATCATTAAATTTTTAGTTTTTTGACTATATCTCGAGAAATAAGCGAGATAGCGCCTTAAAAACGATAAAAGAATCATTAATTTTTTAGTTTTTTGACTATATCTCGAGAAATAAGCGAGATAGCGCCTAAAAACGAAAAATCATTAAATTTTTAGTTTTTTGACTATATCTCGAGAAATAAGCGAGATAGCGCCTAAAAACGATAAAGAATCATTAAATTTTTAGTTTTTTGACTATATCTCGAGAAATAAGCGAGATAGCGCCTAAAAACGAAAAAAATCATTAAATTTTTAGTTTTTTGACTATATCTCGAGAAATAAGCGAGATAGCGCCTTAAAACGAAAAGAATCATTAAATTTTTAGTTTTTTGACTATATCTCGTGAAATAAGCGAGATAGCGCCTAAAAACGATAAAAATCATTAAATTTTTAGTTTTTTGACTATATCTCGAGAAATAAGCGAGATAGCGCCTAAAAACGAAAAGAATCATTAAATTTTTAGTTTTTTGACTATATCTCGAGAAATAAGCGAGATAGCGCCTTAAAACGAAAAAAATCATTAAATTTTTAGTTTTTTGACTATATCTCGAGAAATAAGCGAGATAGCGCAAAAACGGAAATAAGCACTAGCGCCAAAACGATAAAAATCATTAAATTTTTAGTTTTTTGACTATATCTCGAGAAATAAGCGAGATAGCGCCTAAAAACGAAAAGGAATCATTAAATTTTAGTTTTTTGACTATATCTCGAGAAATAAGCGAGATAGCGCCTAAAAACGAAAAGAATCATTAAATTTTTAGTTTTTTGACTATATCTCGAGAAATAAGCGAGATAGCGCCTAAAAACGAAAAGAATCATTAAATTTTTAGTTTTTTGACTATATCTCGAGAAATAAGCGAGATAGCGCCTAAAAACGATAAAAATCATTAAATTTTTAGTTTTTTGACTATATCTCGAGAAATAAGCGAGATAGCGCCTAAAAACGAAAAGAATCATTAAATTTTTAGTTTTTTGACTATATCTCGAGAAATAAGCGAGATAGCGCCTAAAAACGAAAAGAATCATTAAATTTTTAGTTTTTTGACTATATCTCGTGAAATAAGCGAGATAGCGCCTTAAAAACGATAAAAATCATTAAATTTTTAGTTTTTTGACTATATCTCGAGAAATAAGCGAGATAGCGCCTAAAAACGAAAAGAATCATTAAATTTTTAGTTTTTTGACTATATCTCGAGAAATAAGCGAGATAGCGCCTAAAAACGATAAAAATCATTAAATTTTTAGTTTTTTGACTATATCTCGAGAAATAAGCGAGATAGCGCCTAAAAACGAAAAGAATCATTAAATTTTTAGTTTTTTGACTATATCTCGAGAAATAAGCGAGATAGCGCCTAAAAACGATACAAATCATTAAATTTTTAGTTTTTTGACCATAACTCGAGAAATAAGCGAGATAGCGCCTAAAAACGAAAAGAATCATTAAATTTTTAGTTTTTTGACTATATCTCGAGAAATAAGCGAGATAGGGCCTAAAAACGAAAAGAATCATTAAATTTTTAGTTTTTTGACTATATCTCGAGAAATAAGCGAGATAGCGCCTTAAAACGAAAAGAATCATTAAATTTTTAGTTTTTTGACTATATCTCGAGAAATAAGCGAGATAGCGCCTAAAAACGATAAAAATCATTAAATTTTTAGTTTTTTGACTATATCTCGAGAAATAAGCGAGATAGCGCCTAAAAACGTAAAAAAATCATTAAATTTTTAGTTTTTTGACTATATCTCGAGAAATAAGCGAGATAGCGCCTAAAAACGAAAAGAATCATTAAATTTTTTAGTTTTTTGACTATATCTCGAGAAATAAGCGAGATAGCGCCTTAAAAACGATAAAGAATCATTAAATTTTTAGTTTTTTGACTATATCTCGAGAAATAAGCGAGATAGCGCCTAAAAACGATAAAAATCATTAAATTTTTAGTTTTTTGACTATATCTCGAGAAATAAGCGAGATAGGGCCTAAAAACGAAAAGAATCATTAAATTTTTAGTTTTTTGACTATATCTCGAGAAATAAGCGAGATAGCGCCTTAAAAACGAAAAGAATCATTAAATTTTTAGTTTTTTGACTATATCTCGTGAAATAAGCGAGATAGCGCCTAAAAACGATAAAAATCATTAAATTTTTAGTTTTTTGACCATAACTCGAGAAATAAGCGAGATAGCGCCTAAAAACGAAAAAAATCATTAAATTTTTAGTTTTTTGACTATATCTCGAGAAATAAGCGAGATAGCGCCTAAAAACGAAAAGAATCATTAAATTTTTAGTTTTTTGACTATATCTCGAGAAATAAGCGAGATAGCGCCTAAAAACGATAAAAATCATTAAATTTTTAGTTTTTTGACTATATCTCGAGAAATAAGCGAGATAGCGCCTAAAAACGAAAAGAATCATTAAATTTTTAGTTTTTTGACTATATCTCGAGAAATAAGCGAGATAGCGCCTAAAAACGAAAAGAATCATTAAATTTTTAGTTTTTTGACTATATCTCGAGAAATAAGCGAGATAGCGCCTAAAAACGAAAAGAATCATTAAATTTTTAGTTTTTTGACTATATCTCGAGAAATAAGCGAGATAGCGCCTTAAAACGAAAAGAATCATTAAATTTTTAGTTTTTTGACTATATCTCGAGAAATAAGCGAGATAGCGCCTAAAAACGAAAAAAATCATTAAATTTTTAGTTTTTTGACTATATCTCGAGAAATAAGCGAGATAGCGCCTAAAAACGAAAAGAATCATTAAATTTTTAGTTTTTTGACTATATCTCGAGAAATAAGCGAGATAGCGCCTAAAAACGAAAAGAATCATTAAATTTTTAGTTTTTTGACTATATCTCGAGAAATAAGCGAGATAGCGCCTAAAACGATAAAAATCATTAAATTTTTAGTTTTTTGACTATATCTCGAGAAATAAGCGAGATAGCGCCTAAAAACGAAAAGAATCATTAAATTTTTAGTTTTTTGACTATATCTCGAGAAATAAGCGAGATAGCGCCTTAAAAACGAAAAGAATCATTAAATTTTTAGTTTTTTGACTATATCTCGAGAAATAAGCGAGATAGCGCCTAAAAACGATAAAAATCATTAAATTTTTAGTTTTTTGACTATATCTCGAGAAATAAGCGAGATAGCGCCTTAAAAACGAAAAGAATCATTAAATTTTTAGTTTTTTGACTATATCTCGAGAAATAAGCGAGATAGCGCCTAAAAACGAAAAAAATCATTAAATTTTTAGTTTTTTTGACTATATCTCGAGAAATAAGCGAGATAGCGCCTTAAAAACGCCTAAAAAGAATCATTAAATTTTTAGTTTTTTGACTATATCTCGAGAAATAAGCGAGATAGCGCCTAAAAACGAAAAGAATCATTAAATTTTTAGTTTTTTGACTATATCTCGAGAAATAAGCGAGATAGCGCCTAAAAACGATAAAAATCATTAAATTTTTAGTTTTTTGACTATATCTCGAGAAATAAGCGAGATAGCGCCTTAAAAACGAAAGAATCATTAAATTTTTAGTTTTTTGACTATATCTCGAGAAATAAGCGAGATAGCGCCTAAAAACGAAAAAGGAATCATTAAATTTTTAGTTTTTTGACTATATCTCGAGAAATAAGCGAGATAGCGCCTAAAAACGAAAAAAATCATTAAATTTTTAGTTTTTTGACTATATCTCGAGAAATAAGCGAGATAGCGCCTAAAAACGAAAAAAATCATTAAATTTTTAGTTTTTTGACTATATCTCGAGAAATAAGCGAGATAGCGCCTTAAAACGAAAAGAATCATTAAATTTTTAGTTTTTTGACTATATCTCGTGAAATAAGCGAGATAGCGCCTAAAAACGAAAAAAATCATTAAATTTTTAGTTTTTTGACTATATCTCGAGAAATAAGCGAGATAGCGCCTTAAAACGAAAAGAATCATTAAATTTTTAGTTTTTTGACTATATCTCGAGAAATAAGCGAGATAGCGCCTTAAAAACGAAAAGAATCATTAAATTTTTTAGTTTTTTGACTATATCTCGAGAAATAAGCGAGATAGCGCCTAAAAACGATAAAAATCATTAAAATTTTTAGTTTTTTGACTATATCTCGAGAAATAAGCGAGATAGCGCCTTAAAACGAAAAGAATCATTAAATTTTTAGTTTTTTGACTATATCTCGAGAAATAAGCGAGATAGCGCCTAAAAACGATAAAAATCATTAAATTTTTAGTTTTTTGACTATATCTCGAGAAATAAGCGAGATAGCGCCTAAAAACGAAAAGAATCATTAAATTTTTAGTTTTTTGACCATAACTCGAGAAATAAGCGAGATAGCGCCTAAAAACGATAAAAATCATTAAATTTTTAAGTTTTTTGACTATATCTCGAGAAATAAGCGAGATAGCGCCTAAAAACGAAAAAAATCATTAAATTTTTAGTTTTTTTGACTATATCTCGTGAAATAAGCGAGATAGCGCCTAAAAACGAAAAGAATCATTAAATTTTTAGTTTTTTGACTATATCTCGAGAAATAAGCGAGATAGCGCCTTAAAAACGATAAAAATCATTAAATTTTTAGTTTTTTGACTATATCTCGAGAAATAAGCGAGATAGCGCCTAAAAACGATAAAAATCATTAAATTTTTAGTTTTTTGACTATAACTCGAGAAATAAGCGAGATACCACCTTAAAACGATAAGAATCATTAAATTTTTAGTTTTTTTTGACTATATCTCGAGAAATAAGCGAGATAGCGCCTTAAAAACGAAAAGAATCATTAAATTTTTAGTTTTTAGACTATATCTCGAGATATAAGCGAGATAGCGCCTAAAAACGATAAAAATCATTAAATTTTTAGTTTTTTGACTATATCTCGAGAAATAAGCGAGATAGCGCCTTAAAAACGAAAAGAATCATTAAATTTTTAGTTTTTAGACTATATCTCGAGATATAAGCGAGATAGCGCCTAAGAACGAAAAGAATCATTAAATTTTTAGTTTTTTGACTATATCTCGAGAAATAAGCGAGATAGCGCCTTAAAACGAAAAGAATCATTAAATTTTTAGTTTTTTGACTATATCTCGAGAAATAAGCGAGATAGCGCCTAAAAACGAAAAGAATCATTAATTTTTTAGTTTTTTGACTATATCTCGAGAAATAAGCGAGATAGCGCCTAAAAACGAAAAAAATCATTAAATTTTTAGTTTTTTGACTATATCTCGAGAAATAAGCGAGATAGCGCCTTAAAAACGAAAAGAATCATTAAATTTTTAGTTTTTTGACTATATCTCGAGAAATAAGCGAGATAGCGCCTAAAAACGAAAAAAATCATTAAATTTTTAGTTTTTTGACTATATCTCGAGAAATAAGCGAGATAGCGCCTAAAAACGAAAAAAATCATTAAATTTTTAGTTTTTTGACTATATCTCGAGAAATAAGCGAGATAGCGCCTAAAAACGAAAAGAATCATTAAATTTTTAGTTTTTTGACTATATCTCGAGAAATAAGCGAGATAGCGCCTTAAAAACGAAAAGAATCATTAAATTTTTAGTTTTTTGACTATATCTCGAGAAATAAGCGAGATAGCGCCTAAAAACGATAAAAATCATTAAATTTTTAGTTTTTTGACTATATCTCGAGAAATAAGCGAGATAGCGCCTAAAAACGAAAAGAATCATTAAATTTTTAGTTTTTTGACTATATCTCGAGAAATAAGCGAGATAGCGCCTAAAAACGAAAAGAATCATTAAATTTTTAGTTTTTTGACTATATCTCGAGAAATAAGCGAGATAGCGCCTTAAAAACGATAAAAATCATTAAATTTTTAGTTTTTTGACTATATCTCGAGAAATAAGCGAGATAGCGCCTAAAAACGAAAAGAATCATTAAATTTTTAGTTTTTTGACTATATCTCGAGAAATAAGCGAGATAGCGCCTAAAAACGATAAAAATCATTAAATTTTTAGTTTTTTGACTATATCTCGAGAAATAAGCGAGATAGCGCCTTAAAAACGAAAAGAATCATTAAATTTTTAGTTTTTTGACTATATCTCGAGAAATAAGCGAGATAGCGCCTAAAAACGAAAAGAATCATTAAATTTTTAGTTTTTTGACTATATCTCGAGAAATAAGCGAGATAGCGCCTAAAAACGAAAAAAATCATTAAATTTTTAGTTTTTTGACTATATCTCGAGAAATAAGCGAGATAGCGCCTAAAAACGAAAAGAATCATTAAATTTTTAGTTTTTTGACTATATCTCGAGAAATAAGCGAGATAGCGCCTAAAAACGATAAAAATCATTAAATTTTTAGTTTTTTGACTATATCTCGAGAAATAAGCGAGATAGCGCCTAAAAACGAAAAGAATCATTAAATTTTTAGTTTTTTGACTATATCTCGAGAAATAAGCGAGATAGCGCCTAAAAACGAAAAAAATCATTAAATTTTTAGTTTTTTGACTATATCTCGAGAAATAAGCGAGATAGCGCCTAAAAACGAAAAGAATCATTAAATTTTTAGTTTTTTGACTATATCTCGAGAAATAAGCGAGATAGCGCCTAAAAACGATAAAAATCATTAAATTTTTAGTTTTTTGACTATATCTCGAGAAATAAGCGAGATAGCGCCTAAAAACGAAAAGAATCATTAAATTTTTAGTTTTTTGACTATATCTCGAGAAATAAGCGAGATAGCGCCTTAAAACGAAAAGAATCATTAATTTTTAGTTTTTTGACTATATCTCGTGAAATAAGCGAGATAGCGCCTAAAAACGATAAAGAATCATTAAATTTTTAGTTTTTTGACTATATCTCGAGAAATAAGCGAGATAGCGCCTAAAAACGAAAAGAATCATTAAATTTTTAGTTTTTTGACTATATCTCGAGAAATAAGCGAGATAGCGCCTAAAAACGAAAAAGAATCATTAAATTTTTAGTTTTTTGACTATATCTCGAGAAATAAGCGAGATAGCGCCTAAAAACGAAAAGAATCATTAAATTTTTAGTTTTTTGACTATATCTCGAGAAATAAGCGAGATAGCGCCTAAAAACGATAAAAATCATTAAATTTTTAGTTTTTTGACTATATCTCGAGAAATAAGCGAGATAGCGCCTAAAAACGAAAAGAATCATTAAATTTTTAGTTTTTTGACTATATCTCGAGAAATAAGCGAGATAGCGCCTAAAAACGAAAAGAATCATTAAATTTTTAGTTTTTTGACTATATCTCGAGAAATAAGCGAGATAGCGCCTAAAAACGAAAAAAATCATTAATTTTTTAGTTTTTTGACTATATCTCGAGAAATAAGCGAGATAGCGCCTAAAAACGAAAAAAATCATTAATTTTTTAGTTTTTTGACTATATCTCGAGAAATAAGCGAGATAGCGCCTTAAAAACGAAAAGAATCATTAATTTTTAGTTTTTTGACTATATCTCGTGAAATAAGCGAGATAGCGCCTAAAAACGATAAAAATCATTAAATTTTTAGTTTTTTGACCATAACTCGAGAAATAAGCGAGATAGCGCCTAAAAACGAAAAGAATCATTAAATTTTTAGTTTTTTGACTATATCTCGAGAAATAAGCGAGATAGCGCCTAAAAACGAAAAAAATCATTAAATTTTTAGTTTTTTGACTATATCTCGAGAAATAAGCGAGATAGCGCCTAAAAACGAAAAGAATCATTAAATTTTTAGTTTTTTGACTATATCTCGAGAAATAAGCGAGATAGCGCCTTAAAAACGAAAAGAATCATTAAATTTTTAGTTTTTTGACTATATCTCGAGAAATAAGCGAGATAGCGCCTAAAAACGATAAAAATCATTAAATTTTTAGTTTTTTGACTATATCTCGAGAAATAAGCGAGATAGCGCCTAAAAACGAAAAGAATCATTAAATTTTTAGTTTTTTGACTATATCTCGAGAAATAAGCGAGATAGCGCCTTAAAAACGAAAAGAATCATTAAATTTTTAGTTTTTTGACTATATCTCGAGAAATAAGCGAGATAGCGCCTAAAAACGATAAAAATCATTAAATTTTTAGTTTTTTGACTATATCTCGAGAAATAAGCGAGATAGCGCCTTAAAAACGAAAAGAATCATTAAATTTTTAGTTTTTTGACTATATCTCGAGAAATAAGCGAGATAGCGCCTAAAAACGAAAAGAATCATTAAATTTTTAGTTTTTTGACTATATCTCGAGAAATAAGCGAGATAGCGCCTAAAAACGATAAAAATCATTAAATTTTTAGTTTTTTGACTATATCTCGAGAAATAAGCGAGATAGCGCCTAAAAACGAAAAGAATCATTAAATTTTTAGTTTTTTGACTATATCTCGAGAAATAAGCGAGATAGCGCCTAAAAACGAAAAGAATCATTAAATTTTTAGTTTTTTGACTATATCTCGAGAAATAAGCGAGATAGCGCCTAAAAACGAAAAAAATCATTAAATTTTTTAGTTTTTTGACTATATCTCGAGAAATAAGCGAGATAGCGCCTTAAAACGAAAAGAATCATTAAATTTTTAGTTTTTTGACTATATCTCGAGAAATAAGCGAGATAGCGCCTTAAAACGAAAAGAATCATTAAATTTTTAGTTTTTTGACTATATCTCGAGAAATAAGCGAGATAGCGCCTAAAAACGATAAAGAATCATTAAATTTTTAGTTTTTTGACTATATCTCGAGAAATAAGCGAGATAGCGCCTTAAAAACGAAAAAAATCATTAAATTTTTAGTTTTTTGACTATATCTCGAGAAATAAGCGAGATAGCGCCTAAAAACGATAAAAATCATTAAATTTTTAGTTTTTTGACTATATCTCGAGAAATAAGCGAGATAGCGCCTTAAAACGAAAAGAATCATTAAATTTTTAGTTTTTTGACTATATCTCGAGAAATAAGCGAGATAGCGCCTTAAAAACGAAAAGAATCATTAAATTTTTAGTTTTTTGACTATATCTCGAGAAATAAGCGAGATAGCGCCTAAAAACGAAAAAAATCATTAAATTTTTAGTTTTTTGACTATATCTCGAGAAATAAGCGAGATAGCGCCTTAAAAACGAAAAGAATCATTAAATTTTTAGTTTTTTGACTATATCTCGAGAAATAAGCGAGATAGCGCCTAAAAACGATAAAAATCATTAAATTTTTAGTTTTTTGACTATATCTCGAGAAATAAGCGAGATAGCGCCTAAAAACGAAAAGAATCATTAAATTTTTAGTTTTTTGACTATATCTCGAGAAATAAGCGAGATAGCGCCTAAAAACGAAAAGAATCATTAAATTTTTAGTTTTTTGACTATATCTCGAGAAATAAGCGAGATAGCGCCTAAAAACGAAAAAAATCATTAAATTTTTAGTTTTTTGACTATATCTCGAGAAATAAGCGAGATAGCGCCTAAAAACGCAAAAAATCATTAAATTTTTAGTTTTTTGACTATATCTCGAGAAATAAGCGAGATAGCGCCTAAAAACGAAAAGAATCATTAAATTTTTAGTTTTTTGACTATATCTCGAGAAATAAGCGAGATAGCGCCTAAAAACGAAAAGAATCATTAAATGTTTTAGTTTTTTGACTATATCTCGAGAAATAAGCGAGATAGCGCCTAAAAACGAAAAGAATCATTAAATTTTTAGTTTTTTGACTATATCTCGAGAAATAAGCGAGATAGCGCCTAAAAACGAAAAAAATCATTAAATTTTTAGTTTTTTGACTATATCTCGAGAAATAAGCGAGATAGCGCCTAAAAACGAAAAGAATCATTAAATTTTTAGTTTTTTGACTATATCTCGAGAAATAAGCGAGATAGCGCCTAAAAACGAAAAGAATCATTAATTTTTAGTTTTTTGACTATATCTCGAGAAATAAGCGAGATAGCGCCTTAAAAACGAAAAGAATCATTAATTTTTTAGTTTTTTGACTATATCTCGAGAAATAAGCGAGATAGCGCCTAAAAACGATAAAAATCATTAAATTTAAATTTTTAGTTTTTTGACTATATCTCGAGAAATAAGCGAGATAGCGCCTAAAAACGAAAAGAATCATTAAATTTTTAGTTTTTTGACTATATCTCGAGAAATAAGCGAGATAGCGCCTTAAAACGAAAAGAATCATTAATTTTTTAGTTTTTTGACTATATCTCGAGAAATAAGCGAGATAGCGCCTAAAAACGATAAAAATCATTAAATTTTTAGTTTTTTGACTATATCTCGAGAAATAAGCGAGATAGCGCCTAAAAACGAAAAGAATCATTAAATTTTTAGTTTTTTGACTATATCTCGAGAAATAAGCGAGATAGCGCCTAAAAACGAAAAGAATCATTAAATTTTTAGTTTTTTGACTATATCTCGAGAAATAAGCGAGATAGCGCCTAAAAACGAAAAGAATCATTAATTTTTTAGTTTTTTGACTATATCTCGAGAAATAAGCGAGATAGCGCCTAAAAACGATAAAAATCATTAAATTTTTAGTTTTTTGACTATATCTCGAGAAATAAGCGAGATAGCGCCTAAAAACGAAAAGAATCATTAAATTTTTAGTTTTTTGACTATATCTCGAGAAATAAGCGAGATAGCGCCTAAAAACGAAAAGAATCATTAAATTTTTAGTTTTTTGACTATATCTCGAGAAATAAGCGAGATAGCGCCTAAAAACGATAAAGAATCATTAAATTTTTAGTTTTTTGACTATATCTCGAGAAATAAGCGAGATAGCGCCTAAAAACGAAAAGAATCATTAAATTTTTAGTTTTTTGACTATATCTCGAGAAATAAGCGAGATAGCGCCTAAAAACGATAAAAATCATTAAATTTTTAGTTTTTTGACTATATCTCGAGAAATAAGCGAGATAGCGCCTAAAAACGAAAAGAATCATTATAATTTTTAGTTTTTTGACTATATCTCGAGAAATAAGCGAGATAGCGCCTAAAAACGATAAAAATCATTAAATTTTTAGTTTTTTGACTATATCTCGAGAAATAAGCGAGATAGCGCCTTAAAACGAAAAGAATCATTTAAATTTTTAGTTTTTTGACTATATCTCGAGAAATAAGCGAGATAGCGCCTAAAAACGAAAAAAATCATTAAATTTTTAGTTTTTTGACTATATCTCGAGAAATAAGCGAGATAGCGCCTTAAAAACGAAAAGAATCATTAAATTTTTAGTTTTTTGACTATATCTCGAGAAATAAGCGAGATAGCGCCTAAAAACGATAAAAATCATTAAATTTTTAGTTTTTTGACTATATCTCGAGAAATAAGCGAGATAGCGCCTAAAAACGAAAAGAATCATTAAATTTTTAGTTTTTTGACCATATCTCGAGAAATAAGCGAGATAGCGCCTTAAAACGAAAAGAATCATTAATTTTTTAGTTTTTTGACTATATCTCGAGAAATAAGCGAGATAGCGCCTAAAAACGATAAAAATCATTAAATTTTTAGTTTTTTGACTATATCTCGAGAAATAAGCGAGATAGCGCCTAAAAACGAAAAGAATCATTAAATTTTTAGTTTTTTGACTATATCTCGAGAAATAAGCGAGATAGCGCCTAAAAACGATAAAAATCATTAAATTTTTAGTTTTTTGACTATATCTCGAGAAATAAGCGAGATAGCGCCTAAAAACGAAAAGAATCATTAAATTTTTAGTTTTTTGACTATATCTCGAGAAATAAGCGAGATTTAGTTTTTGACTTTTTAAGCGAGTTAGCGCCTAAAAACGAAAAGAATCATTAAATTTTTAGTTTTTTGACTATATCTCGAGAAATAAGCGAGATAGCGCCTAAAAACGAAAAAAATCATTAAATTTTTAGTTTTTTGACTATATCTCGAGAAATAAGCGAGATAGCGCCTAAAAACGAAAAGAATCATTAAATTTTTAGTTTTTTGACTATATCTCGAGAAATAAGCGAGATAGCGCCTTAAAACGAAAAGAATCATTAATTTTTTAGTTTTTTGACTATATCTCGAGAAATAAGCGAGATAGCGCCTAAAAACGAAAAGAATCATTAAATTTTTAGTTTTTTGACTATATCTCGAGAAATAAGCGAGATAGCGCCTAAAAACGATAAAAATCATTAAATTTTTAGTTTTTTGACCATATCTCGAGAAATAAGCGAGATAGCGCCTAAAAACGATAAAAATCATTAAATTTTTAGTTTTTTGACTATATCTCGAGAAATAAGCGAGATAGCGCCTAAAAACGAAAAGAATCATTAAATTTTTAGTTTTTTGACTATATCTCGAGAAATAAGCGAGATAGCGCCTTAAAACGAAAAGAATCATTAAATTTTTAGTTTTTTGACTATATCTCGAGAAATAAGCGAGATAGCGCCTAAAAACGAAAAGAATCATTAAATTTTTAGTTTTTTGACTATATCTCGAGAAATAAGCGAGATAGCGCCTAAAAACGAAAAAAATCATTAAATTTTTAGTTTTTTGACTATATCTCGAGAAATAAGCGAGATAGCGCCTTAAAACGAAAAGAATCATTAAATTTTTAGTTTTTTGACTATATCTCGAGAAATAAGCGAGATAGCGCCTTAAAACGAAAAGAATCATTAATTTTTTAGTTTTTTGACTATATCTCGAGAAATAAGCGAGATAGCGCCTAAAAACGAAAAAAATCATTAAATTTTTAGTTTTTTGACTATATCTCGAGAAATAAGCGAGATAGCGCCTTAAAACGAAAAGAATCATTAAATTTTTAGTTTTTTGACTATATCTCGAGAAATAAGCGAGATAGCGCCTTAAAAACGAAAAGAATCATTAAATTTTTAGTTTTTTGACTATATCTCGAGAAATAAGCGAGATAGCGCCTAAAAACGATAAAAATCATTAAATTTTTAGTTTTTTGACTATATCTCGAGAAATAAGCGAGATAGCGCCTAAAAACGAAAAGAATCATTAAATTTTTAGTTTTTTGACTATATCTCGAGAAATAAGCGAGATAGCGCCTTAAAACGAAAAGAATCATTAAATTTTTAGTTTTTTGACTATATCTCGAGAAATAAGCGAGATAGCGCCTTAAAAACGAAAAGAATCATTAAATTTTTAGTTTTTTGACTATATCTCGAGAAATAAGCGAGATAGCGCCTAAAAACGATAAAAATCATTAAATTTTTAGTTTTTTGACTATATCTCGAGAAATAAGCGAGATAGCGCCTAAAAACGAAAAGAATCATTAAATTTTTAGTTTTTTGACTATATCTCGAGAAATAAGCGAGATAGCGCCTTAAAAACGAAAAGAATCATTAATTTTTTAGTTTTTTGACTATATCTCGAGAAATAAGCGAGATAGCGCCTAAAAACGATAAAGAATCATTAAATTTTTAGTTTTTTGACTATATCTCGAGAAATAAGCGAGATAGCGCCTTAAAACGAAAAGAATCATTAAATTTTTAGTTTTTTGACTATATCTCGAGAAATAAGCGAGATAGCGCCTAAAAACGATAAAGAATCATTAAATTTTTAGTTTTTTGACTATATCTCGAGAAATAAGCGAGATAGCGCCTAAAAACGATAAAAATCATTAAATTTTTAGTTTTTTGACTATATCTCGAGAAATAAGCGAGATAGCGCCTTAAAACGAAAAGAATCATTAAATTTTTAGTTTTTTGACTATATCTCGAGAAATAAGCGAGATAGCGCCTAAAAACGATAAAAATCATTAAATTTTTAGTTTTTTGACTATATCTCGAGAAATAAGCGAGATAGCGCCTAAAAACGAAAAGAATCATTAAATTTTTAGTTTTTTGACTATATCTCGAGAAATAAGCGAGATAGCGCCTAAAAACGATAAAGAATCATTAAATTTTTAGTTTTTTGACTATATCTCGAGAAATAAGCGAGATAGCGCCTAAAAACGAAAAGAATCATTAAATTTTTAGTTTTTTGACTATATCTCGAGAAATAAGCGAGATAGCGCCTAAAAACGAAAAGAATCATTAATTTTTTAGTTTTTTGACTATATCTCGAGAAATAAGCGAGATAGCGCCTAAAAACGATAAAAATCATTAAATTTTTAGTTTTTTGACTATATCTCGAGAAATAAGCGAGATAGCGCCTTAAAAACGAAAAGAATCATTAATTTTTTAGTTTTTTGACTATATCTCGAGAAATAAGCGAGATAGCGCCTAAAAACGAAAAGAATCATTAATTTTTTAGTTTTTTGACTATATCTCGAAAAAAAGAGATAGCGTAAAGTATATTTTTGTTTTTTTGAAATAAGCGAGATAGCGCCTAAAAACGAAAGAATCATTAATATTTTTATTTATCTCGAGAAATAAGCGAGATAGCGCCTTAAAACGAAAAGAATCATTAATTTTTTAGTTTTTTGACTATATCTCGTGAAATAAGCGAGATAGCGCCTAAAAACGATAAAAATCATTAAATTTTTAGTTTTTTGACTAATTTCTCGAAAGAATCATTAAATTTTTAGTTTTTTGACTATATCTCGAGAAATAAGCGAGATAGCGCCTAAAAACGAAAAGAATCATTAAATTTTTAGTTTTTTGACTATATCTCGAGAAATAAGCGAGATAGCGCCTTAAAACGAAAAGAATCATTAAATTTTTAGTTTTTTGACTATATCTCGAGAAATAAGCGAGATAGCGCCTAAAAACGAAAAAGAATCATTAAATTTTTTAGTTTTTTGACTATATCTCGAGAAATAAGCGAGATAGCGCCTTAAAAACGAAAAGAATCATTAATTTTTTAGTTTTTTGACTATATCTCGTGAAATAAGCGAGATAGCGCCTAAAAACGATAAAAATCATTAAATTTTTAGTTTTTTGACTATATCTCGAGAAATAAGCGAGATAGCGCCTTAAAAACGAAAAGAATCATTAAATTTTTAGTTTTTTGACTATATCTCGAGAAATAAGCGAGATAGCGCCTAAAAACGAAAAGAATCATTAAATTTTTAGTTTTTTGACTATATCTCGAGAAATAAGCGAGATAGCGCCTAAAAACGAAAAAAATCATTAATTTTTTAGTTTTTTGACTATATCTCGAGAAATAAGCGAGATAGCGCCTAAAAACGATAAAGAATCATTAAAATTTTTAGTTTTTTGACTATATCTCGAGAAATAAGCGAGATAGCGCCTTAAAACGAAAAGAATCATTAAATTTTTAGTTTTTTGACTATATCTCGAGAAATAAGCGAGATAGCGCCTTAAAACGAAAAAAATCATTAAATTTTTAGTTTTTTGACTATATCTCGAGAAATAAGCGAGATAGCGCCTTAAAAACGAAAAGAATCATTAAATTTTTAGTTTTTTGACTATATCTCGAGAAATAAGCGAGATAGCGCCTTAAAAACGAAAAGAATCATTAATTTTTTAGTTTTTTGACTATATCTCGTGAAATAAGCGAGATAGCGCCTAAAAACGAAAAAGAATCATTAAATTTTTAGTTTTTTGACTATATCTCGAGAAATAAGCGAGATAGCGCCTTAAAACGAAAAGAATCATTAATTTTTTAGTTTTTTGACTATATCTCGAGAAATAAGCGAGATAGCGCCTAAAAACGAAAAAAATCATTAAATTTTTAGTTTTTTGACTATATCTCGAGAAATAAGCGAGATAGCGCCTTAAAACGAAAAGAATCATTAAATTTTTAGTTTTTTGACTATATCTCGAGAAATAAGCGAGATAGCGCCTAAAAACGAAAAGAATCATTAAATTTTTAGTTTTTTGACTATATCTCGAGAAATAAGCGAGATAGCGCCTTAAAACGAAAAGAATCATTAATTTTTTAGTTTTTTGACTATATCTCGAGAAATAAGCGAGATAGCGCCTTAAAACGATAAAGAATCATTAAATTTTTAGTTTTTTGACTATATCTCGAGAAATAAGCGAGATAGCGCCTAAAAACGATAAAGAATCATTAATTTTTTAGTTTTTTGACTATATCTCGAGAAATAAGCGAGATAGCGCCTTAAAAACGATAAGAATCATTAATTTTTTAGTTTTTTGACTATATCTCGAGAAATAAGCGAGATAGCGCCTAAAAACGAAAAGAATCATTAAATTTTTAGTTTTTTGACTATATCTCGAGAAATAAGCGAGATAGCGCCTAAAAACGAAAAGAATCATTAAATTTTTAGTTTTTTGACTATATCTCGAGAAATAAGCGAGATAGCGCCTTAAAACGAAAAGAATCATTAATTTTTTAGTTTTTTGACTATATCTCGAGAAATAAGCGAGATAGCGCCTAAAAACTTTTGAAATAAGCGGATGCCTAAAACGATAAAAATCATTAAATTTTTTAGTTTTTTGACTATATCTCGAGAAATAAGCGAGATAGCGCCTTAAAACGAAAAGAATCATTAAATTTTTAGTTTTTTGACTATATCTCGAGAAATAAGCGAGATAGCGCCTTAAAACGAAAAGAATCATTTAATTTTTAGTTTTTTGACTATATCTCGAGAAATAAGCGAGATAGCGCCTTAAAACGAAAAGAATCATTAAGTTTTTAGTTTTTTGACTATATCTCGAGAAATAAGCGAGATAGCGCCTAAAAACGATAAAGAATCATTAAATTTTTAGTTTTTTGACTATATCTCGAGAAATAAGCGAGATAGCGCCTAAAAACGAAAAAAATCATTAAATTTTTAGTTTTTTGACTATATCTCGAGAAATAAGCGAGATAGCGCCTAAAAACGAAAAGAATCATTAATTTTTTAGTTTTTTGACTATATCTCGAGAAATAAGCGAGATAGCGCCTAAAAACGAAAAGAATCATTAAATTTTTAGTTTTTTGACTATATCTCGAGAAATAAGCGAGATAGCGCCTTAAAACGAAAAGAATCATTAAATTTTTAGTTTTTTGACTATATCTCGAGAAATAAGCGAGATAGCGCCTAAAAACGAAAAGAATCATTAAATTTTTTAGTTTTTTGACTATATCTCGAGAAATAAGCGAGATAGCGCCTTAAAACGAAAAGAATCATTAATGTTTTAGTTTTTTGACTATATCTCGAGAAATAAGCGAGATAGCGCCTAAAAACGATAAAAATCATTAAATTTTTAGTTTTTTGACTATATCTCGAGAAATAAGCGAGATAGCGCCTTAAAAACGAAAAGAATCATTAAATTTTTAGTTTTTTGACTATATCTCGAGAAATAAGCGAGATAGCGCCTTAAAACGAAAAGAATCATTAATTTTTTAGTTTTTTGACTATATCTCGAGAAATAAGCGAGATAGCGCCTAAAAACGATAAAGAATCATTAAATTTTTAGTTTTTTGACTATATCTCGAGAAATAAGCGAGATAGCGCCTAAAAACGAAAAGAATCATTAATTTTTTAGTTTTTTGACTATATCTCGAGAAATAAGCGAGATAGCGCCTTAAAAACGATAAAGAATCATTAAATTTTTAGTTTTTTGACTATATCTCGAGAAATAAGCGAGATAGCGCCTATAAAACGATAAAGAATCATTAAATTTTTAGTTTTTTGACTATATCTCGAGAAATAAGCGAGATAGCGCCTAAAAACGAAAAGAATCATTAATTTTTTAGTTTTTTGACTATATCTCGAGAAATAAGCGAGATAGCGCCTAAAAACGAAAAGAATCATTAATTTTTTAGTTTTTTGACTATATCTCGAGAAATAAGCGAGATAGCGCCTTAAAAACGAAAAGAATCATTAATTTTTTAGTTTTTTGACTATATCTCGAGAAATAAGCGAGATAGCGCCTAAAAACGATAAAAATCATTAATTTTTTAGTTTTTTGACTATATCTCGAGAAATAAGCGAGATAGCGCCTAAAAACGAAAAGAATCATTAAATTTTTAGTTTTTTGACTATATCTCGAGAAATAAGCGAGATAGCGCCTTAAAACGAAAAGAATCATTAAATTTTTAGTTTTTTTTATCTCGAGAAATAAGCGAGATAGCGCCTTAAAACGAAAAGAATCATTAATTTTTTTTTTTGACTATAACTTTCTCGAGAAATAAGCGAGATAGCGCCTTAAAAACGAAAAGAATCATTAATTTTTTAGTTTTTTGACTATATCTCGAGAAATAAGCGAGATAGCGCCTAAAAACGATAAAAATCATTAAATTTTTAGTTTTTTGACTATATCTCGAGAAATAAGCGAGATAGCGCCTAAAAACGAAAAGAATCATTAAATTTTTAGTTTTTTGACTATATCTCGAGAAATAAGCGAGATAGCGCCTTAAAAACGAAAAGAATCATTAATGTTTTAGTTTTTTGACTATATCTCGAGAAATAAGCGAGATAGCGCCTAAAAACGATAAAGAATCATTAAAATTTTTAGTTTTTTGACTATATCTCGAGAAATAAGCGAGATAGCGCCTAAAAACGAAAAGAATCATTAATTTTTTAGTTTTTTGACTATATCTCGAGAAATAAGCGAGATAGCGCCTTAAAACGAAAAGAATCATTAATTTTTTAGTTTTTTGACTATATCTCGAGAAATAAGCGAGATAGCGCCTAAAAACGATAAAAATCATTAAAATTTTTAGTTTTTTGACTATATCTCGAGAAATAAGCGAGATAGCGCCTTAAAACGAAAAAGAATCATTAAATTTTTAGTTTTTTGACTATATCTCGAGAAATAAGCGAGATAGCGCCTTAAAACGAAAAGAATCATTAAATTTTTAGTTTTTTGACTATATCTCGAGAAATAAGCGAGATAGCGCCTAAAAACGATAAAAATCATTAAATTTTTAGTTTTTTGACTATATCTCGAGAAATAAGCGAGATAGCGCCTTAAAACGAAAAGAATCATTAATTTTTTAGTTTTTTGACTATATCTCGAGAAATAAGCGAGATAGCGCCTAAAAACGATAAAGAATCATTAAATTTTTAGTTTTTTGACTATATCTCGAGAAATAAGCGAGATAGCGCCTTAAAAACGAAAAGAATCATTAAATTTTTAGTTTTTTGACTATATCTCGAGAAATAAGCGAGATAGCGCCTAAAAACGATAAAAATCATTAAATTTTTAGTTTTTTGACTATATCT
Organism: Scaptomyza montana; assembly: GCA_018904305.1. Lineage (NCBI taxonomy): Eukaryota > Metazoa > Arthropoda > Insecta > Diptera > Drosophilidae > Scaptomyza > Scaptomyza montana. Next base: position 43,678 of record JAEIGR010000154.1, read on the forward strand.
CGAGAAATAAGCGAGATAGCGCCTTAAAACGAAAAGAATCATTAAATTTTTAGTTTTTTGACTATATCTCGAGAAATAAGCGAGATAGCGCCTAAAAACGATAAAGAATCATTAAATTTTTAGTTTTTTGACTATATCTCGAGAAATAAGCGAGATAGCGCCTAAAAACGAAAAGAATCATTAAATTTTTAGTTTTTTGACTATAATCTCGAGAAATAAGCGAGATAGCGCCTTAAAAACGAAAAGAATCATTAATTTTTTAGTTTTTTGACTATATCTCGAGAAATAAGCGAGATAGCGCCTAAAAACGAATAAGAATCATTAAATTTTTTAGTTTTTTGACTATATCTCGAGAAATAAGCGAGATAGCGCCTTAAAAACGAAAAGAATCATTAAATTTTTAGTTTTTTGACTATATCTCGAGAAATAAGCGAGATAGCGCCTTAAAACGAAAAAAATCATTAAATTTTTAGTTTTTTGACTATATCTCGAGAAATAAGCGAGATAGCGCCTAAAAACGAAAAGAATCATTAAATTTTTAGTTTTTTGACTATATCTCGAGAAATAAGCGAGATAGCGCCTTAAAAACGAAAAGAATCATTAATTTTTTAGTTTTTTGACTATATCTCGAGAAATAAGCGAGATAGCGCCTTAAAACGAAAAGAATCATTAAATTTTTAGTTTTTTGACTATATCTCGAGAAATAAGCGAGATAGCGCCTAAAAACGAAAAGAATCATTAAATTTTTAGTTTTTTGACTATATCTCGAGAAATAAGCGAGATAGCGCCTAAAAACGATAAAAATCATTAAATTTTTAGTTTTTTGACTATATCTCGAGAAATAAGCGAGATAGCGCCTTAAAACGAAAAGAATCATTAATTTTTTAGTTTTTTGACTATATCTCGAGAAATAAGCGAGATAGCGCCTAAAAACGATAAAAATCATTAAATTTTTAGTTTTTTGACTATATCTCGAGAAATAAGCGAGATAGCGCCTTAAAACGAAAAGAATCATTAATTTTTTAGTTTTTTGACTATATCTCGAGAAATAAGCGAGATAGCGCCTTAAAACGAAAAGAATCATTAATTTTTTAGTTTTTTGACTATATCTCGAGAAATAAGCGAGATAGCGCCTAAAAACGATAAAAATCATTAAATTTTTAGTTTTTTGACTATATCTCGAGAAATAAGCGAGATAGCGCCTTAAAACGAAAAGAATCATTAATTTTTTAGTTTTTTGACTATATCTCGAGAAATAAGCGAGATAGCGCCTAAAAACGATAAAAATCATTAAATTTTTAGTTTTTTGACTATATCTCGAGAAATAAGCGAGATAGCGCCTTAAAACGAAAAGAATCATTAATTTTTTAGTTTTTTGACTATATCTCGAGAAATAAGCGAGATAGCGCCTAAAAACGATAAAAATCATAAAATTTTTAGTTTTTTGACTATATCTCGAGAAATAAGCGAGATAGCGCCTTAAAACGAAAAGAATCATTAAATTTTTAGTTTTTTGACTATATCTCGAGAAATAAGCGAGATAGCGCCTTAAAAACGAAAAGAATCATTAATTTTTTAGTTTTTTGACTATATCTCGAGAAATAAGCGAGATAGCGCCTAAAAACGATAAAAATCATTAAATTTTTTAGTTTTTTGACTATATCTCGAGAAATAAGCGAGATAGCGCCTTAAAAACGAAAAGAATCATTAAATTTTTAGTTTTTTGACTATATCTCGAGAAATAAGCGAGATAGCGCCTAAAAAACGATAAAAATCATTAAATTTTTAGTTTTTTGACTATATCTCGAGAAATAAGCGAGATAGCGCCTTAAAACGAAAAGAATCATTAATTTTTTAGTTTTTTGACTATATCTCGAGAAATAAGCGAGATAGCGCCTTAAAACGAAAAAGAATCATTAATTTTTTAGTTTTTTGACTATATCTCGTGAAATAAGCGAGATAGCGCCTAAAAACGATAAAAATCATTAAATTTTTAGTTTTTTGACTATATCTCGAGAAATAAGCGAGATAGCGCCTAAAAACGAAAAGAATCATTAAATTTTTAGTTTTTTGACTATATCTCGAGAAATAAGCGAGATAGCGCCTTAAAACGAAAAGAATCATTAATTTTTTAGTTTTTTGACTATATCTCGAGAAATAAGCGAGATAGCGCCTAAAAACGATAAAAATCATTAAATTTTTAGTTTTTTGACTATATCTCGAGAAATAAGCGAGATAGCGCCTAAAAACGAAAAGAATCATTAAATTTTTAGTTTTTTGACTATATCTCGAGAAATAAGCGAGATAGCGCCTTAAAAACGAAAAGAATCATTAAATTTTTAGTTTTTTGACTTTTTTAATATCTCGTGAAATAAGCGAGATAGCGCCTAAAAACGATAAAAATCCTAAAATTTTTAGTTTTTTGATATATCTCGAGAAATAAGCGAGATAGCGCCTTAAAACGAAAAGAATCATTAATTTTTTAGTTTTTTGACTATATCTCGAGAAATAAGCGAGATAGCGCCTTAAAACGAAAAGAATCATTAATGTTTTAGTTTTTTGACTATATCTCGTGAAATAAGCGAGATAGAGCCTAAAAACGATAAAAATCATTAAATTTTTAGTTTTTTGACCATAACTCGAGAAATAAGCGAGATAGCGCCTTAAAACGAAAAGAATCATTAATGTTTTAGTTTTTTGACTATATCTCGAGAAATAAGCGAGATAGCGCCCTAAAAACGATAAAGAATCATTAAATTTTTAGTTTTTTGACTATATCTCGAGAAATAAGCGAGATAGCGCCTTAAAACGAAAAGAATCATTAATTTTTTAGTTTTTTGACTATATCTCGTGAAATAAGCGAGATAGCGCCTAAAAACGATAAAAATCATTAAATTTTTAGTTTTTTGACTATATCTCGAGAAATAAGCGAGATAGCGCCTTAAAACGAAAAGAATCATTAATTTTTTAGTTTTTTGACTATATCTCGAGAAATAAGCGAGATAGCGCCTATAAAACGAAAAGAATCATTAATGTTTTAGTTTTTTGACTATATCTCGAGAAATAAGCGAGATAGCGCCTAAAAACGATAAAAATCATTAAATTTTTAGTTTTTTGACCATATCTCGAGAAATAAGCGAGATAGCGCCTAAAAAACGAAAAGAATCATTAAATTTTTAGTTTTTTGACTATATCTCGAGAAATAAGCGAGATAGCGCCTTAAAACGATAAAAATCATAAAATTTTTAGTTTTTTGACTATATCTCGAGAAATAAGCGAGATAGCGCCTTAAAACGAAAAGAATCATTAATTTTTTAGTTTTTTGACTATATCTCGAGAAATAAGCGAGATAGCGCCTTAAAAACGAAAAGAATCATTAATTTTTTAGTTTTTTGACTATATCTCGTGAAATAAGCGAGATAGCGCCTAAAAACGATAAAAATCATTATTAATTTTTAGTTTTTTGACTATATCTCGAGAAATAAGCGAGATAGCGCCTAAAAACGAAAAGAATCATTAAATTTTTAGTTTTTTGACTATATCTCGAGAAATAAGCGAGATAGCGCCTTAAAACGAAAAGAATCATTAATGTTTTTAGTTTTTTGACTATATCTCGAGAAATAAGCGAGATAGCGCCTTAAAAACGATAAAGAATCATTAAATTTTTTAGTTTTTTGACTATATCTCGAGAAATAAGCGAGATAGCGCCTAAAAACGAAAAGAATCATTAAATTTTTAGTTTTTTGACTATATCTCGAGAAATAAGCGAGATAGCGCCTATAAAACGAAAAGAATCATTAATTTTTTAGTTTTTTGACTATATCTCGAGAAATAAGCGAGATAGCGCCTTAAAAACGATAAAGAATCATTAATTTTTTAGTTTTTTGACTATATCTCGAGAAATAAGCGAGATAGCGCCTAAAAACGATAAAGAATCATTAAATTTTTAGTTTTTTGACCATATCTCGAGAAATAAGCGAGATAGCGCCTTAAAACGAAAAGAATCATTAATTTTTTAGTTTTTTGACTATATCTCGAGAAATAAGCGAGATAGCGCCTAAAAACGATAAAAATCATTAAATTTTTAGTTTTTTGACTATATCTCGAGAAATAAGCGAGATAGCGCCTTAAAACGAAAAGAATCATTAATTTTTTAGTTTTTTGACTATATCTCGAGAAATAAGCGAGATAGCGCCTAAAAACGATAAAAATCATTAAATTTTTAGTTTTTTGACTATATCTCGAGAAATAAGCGAGATAGCGCCTTAAAACGAAAAGAATCATTAATTTTTTAGTTTTTTGACTATATCTCGAGAAATAAGCGAGATAGCGCCTTAAAACGATAAAGAATCATTTAAATTTTTAGTTTTTTGACTATATCTCGAGAAATAAGCGAGATAGCGCCTAAAAACGAAAAAAATCATTAATTTTTTAGTTTTTTGACTATATCTCGAGAAATAAGCGAGATAGCGCCTTAAAACGAAAAGAATCATTAATTTTTTAGTTTTTTGACTATATCTCGAGAAATAAGCGAGATAGCGCCTAAAAACGATAAAAATCATTAAATTTTTAGTTTTTTGACTATATCTCGAGAAATAAGCGAGATAGCGCCTTAAAACGAAAAGAATCATTAAATTTTTAGTTTTTTGACTATAACTCGAGAAATAAGCGAGATAGGCGGAGCCTTAAAACGAAAAGAATCATTAATTTTTTAGTTTTTTGACTATATCTCGAGAAATAAGCGAGATAGCGCCTAAAAACGAAAAGAATCATTAAATTTTTAGTTTTTTGACTATATCTCGAGAAATAAGCGAGATAGGCGCCTAAAAAAAAAAAGAATCATAAAATTTTTAGTTTTTTGACTATATCTCGAGAAATAAGCGAGATAGCGCCTTAAAAACGAAAAGAATCATTAATTTTTTAGTTTTTTGACTATATCTCGAGAAATAAGCGAGATAGCGCCTAAAAACGATAAAGAATCATTAAATTTTTAGTTTTTTGACTATATCTCGGAATTGTTACTCGAGAAATAAGCGAGATAGCGCCTTAAAACGAAAAGAATCATTAATTTTTTAGTTTTTTGACTATATCTCGAGAAATAAGCGAGATAGCGCCTTAAAAACGATAAAAATCATTAAATTTTTAGTTTTTTGACTATATCTCGAGAAATAAGCGAGATAGCGCCTTAAAACGAAAAGAATCATTAATTTTTTAGTTTTTTGACCATATCTCGAGAAATAAGCGAGATAGCGCCTAAAAACGAAAAGAATCATTAATTTTTTAGTTTTTTGACTATATCTCGAGAAATAAGCGAGATAGCGCCTAAAAACGATAAAAATCATTAAATTTTTAGTTTTTTGACTATATCTCGAGAAATAAGCGAGATAGCGCCTAAAAACGAAAAGAATCATTAATTTTTTAGTTTTTTGACTATATCTCGAGAAATAAGCGAGATAGCGCCTTAAAACGAAAAAAATCATTAAATTTTTAGTTTTTTGACTATATCTCGAGAAATAAGCGAGATAGCGCCTAAAAACGAAAAGAATCATTAATATTTTTAGTTTTTTGACTATATCTCGAGAAATAAGCGAGATAGCGCCTAAAAACGATAAAAAAAATCATTAAATTTTTAGTTTTTTGACTATATCTCGAGAAATAAGCGAGATAGCGCCTTAAAACGAAAAGAATAAATTAATTTTTTAGTTTTTTGACTATATCTCGAGAAATAAGCGAGATAGCGCCTTAAAACGAAAAGAATCATTAAATGTTTTAGTTTTTTGACTATATCTCGAGAAATAAGCGAGATAGCGCCTAAAAACGATAAAAATCATTAAATTTTTAGTTTTTTGACTATATCTCGAGAAATAAGCGAGATAGCGCCTTAAAACGAAAAGAATCATTAATTTTTTAGTTTTTTGACTATATCTCGAGAAATAAGCGAGATAGCGCCTTAAAACGATAAAAATCATTAAAATTTTTAGTTTTTTGACTATATCTCGAGAAATAAGCGAGATAGCGCCTTAAAACGAAAAGAATCATTTAAATTTTTAGTTTTTTGACTATATCTCGAGAAATAAGCGAGATAGCGCCTTAAAACGAAAAGAATCATTAATTTTTTAGTTTTTTGACTATATCTCGAGAAATAAGCGAGATAGCGCCTAAAAACGATAAAAATCATTAAATTTTTAGTTTTTTGACTATATCTCGAGAAATAAGCGAGATAGCGCCTAAAAACGAAAAGAATCATTAAATTTTTAGTTTTTTGACTATATCTCGAGAAATAAGCGAGATAGCGCCTTAAAAACGATAAAAATCATTAATTTTTTAGTTTTTTGACTATATCTCGAGAAATAAGCGAGATAGCGCCTAAAAACGATAAAAATCATTAAATTTTTAGTTTTTTGACTATATCTCGAGAAATAAGCGAGATAGCGCCTAAAAACGAAAAGAATCATTAATGTTTTTAGTTTTTTGACTATATCTCGAGAAATAAGCGAGATAGCGCCTAAAAACGATAAAAATCATTAAATTTTTAGTTTTTTGACTATATCTCGAGAAATAAGCGAGATAGCGCCTTAAAACGAAAAGAATCATTAATTTTTTAGTTTTTTGACTATATCTCGAGAAATAAGCGAGATAGCGCCTAAAAACGATAAAAATCATTAAATTTTTAGTTTTTTGACTATATCTCGAGAAATAAGCGAGATAGCGCCTTAAAACGAAAAGAATCATTAAATTTTTAGTTTTTTGACTATATCTCGAGAAATAAGCGAGATAGCGCCTTAAAACGAAAAAAATCATTAAATTTTTAGTTTTTTGACTATATCTCGAGAAATAAGCGAGATAGCGCCTAAAAACGATAAAAATCATTAAATTTTTAGTTTTTTGACTATATCTCGAGAAATAAGCGAGATAGCGCCTAAAAACGAAAAGAATCATTAAAATTTTTAGTTTTTTGACTATATCTCGAGAAATAAGCGAGATAGCGCCTAAAAACGAAAAGAATCATTAATTTTTTAGTTTTTTGACTATATCTCGAGAAATAAGCGAGATAGCGCCTAAAAACGATAAAAATCATTAAATTTTTAGTTTTTTGACTATATCTCGAGAAATAAGCGAGATAGCGCCTTAAAACGAAAAGAATCATTAAATTTTTAGTTTTTTGACTATATCTCGAGAAATAAGCGAGATAGCGCCTAAAAACGAAAAGAATCATTAATTTTTTAGTTTTTTGACTATATCTCGAGAAATAAGCGAGATAGCGCCTAAAAACGATAAAAATCATTAAAATTTTTTTTTGGTTTTTTGACCATATCTCGAGAAATAAGCGAGATAGCGCCTTTAAAAACGAAAAGAATCATTAATTTTTTAGTTTTTTGACTATATCTCGTGAAATAAGCGAGATAGCGCCTAAAAACGATAAAAATCATTAAATTTTTAGTTTTTTGACTATATCTCGAGAAATAAGCGAGATAGCGCCTTAAAACGAAAAGAATCATTAAATTTTTAGTTTTTTGACTATATCTCGAGAAATAAGCGAGATAGCGCCTTAAAACGAAAAGAATCATTAATTTTTTAGTTTTTTGACTATATCTCGAGAAATAAGCGAGATAGCGCCTAAAAACGATAAAAATCATTAAATTTTTAGTTTTTTGACTATATCTCGAGAAATAAGCGAGATAGCGCCTAAAAACGATAAAGAATCATTAAATTTTTAGTTTTTTGACTATATCTCGAGAAATAAGCGAGATAGCGCCTTAAAACGAAAAGAATCATTAAATTTTTAGTTTTTTGACTATATCTCGTGAAATAAGCGAGATAGCGCCTAAAAACGATAAAAATCATTAAATTTTTAGTTTTTTGACTATATCTCGAGAAATAAGCGAGATAGCGCCTTAAAAACGAAAAGAATCATTAAATTTTTAGTTTTTTGACTATATCTCGAGAAATAAGCGAGATAGCGCCTTAAAACGAAAAGAATCATTAAATTTTTAGTTTTTTGACTATATCTCGAGAAATAAGCGAGATAGCGCCTTAAAAACGATAAAAATCATTAAATTTTTAGTTTTTTGACTATATCTCGAGAAATAAGCGAGATAGCGCCTAAAAACGAAAAGAATCATTAATTTTTTAGTTTTTTGACTATATCTCGAGAAATAAGCGAGATAGCGCCTTAAAACGAAAAGAATCATTAATTTTTTAGTTTTTTGACTATATCTCGAGAAATAAGCGAGATAGCGCCTAAAAACGAAAAGAATCATTAAATTTTTAGTTTTTTGACTATATCTCGAGAAATAAGCGAGATAGCGCCTTAAAAACGAAAAAAATCATTAAATTTTTAGTTTTTTGACTATATCTCGAGAAATAAGCGAGATAGCGCCTTAAAACGAAAAGAATCATTAAATTTTTAGTTTTTTGACTATATCTCGAGAAATAAGCGAGATAGCGCCTAAAAACGATAAAAATCATTAAATTTTTAGTTTTTTGACTATATCTCGAGAAATAAGCGAGATAGCGCCTTAAAACGAAAAGAATCATTAATTTTTTAGTTTTTTGACTATATCTCGAGAAATAAGCGAGATAGCGCCTAAAAACGATAAAGAATCATTAAATTTTTAGTTTTTTGACTATATCTCGAGAAATAAGCGAGATAGCGCCTAAAAACGAAAAGAATCATTAAATTTTTAGTTTTTTGACTATATCTCGAGAAATAAGCGAGATAGCGCCTAAAAACGATAAAAATCATTAAATTTTTAGTTTTTTGACCATATCTCGAGAAATAAGCGAGATAGCGCCTTAAAACGAAAAGAATCATTAATTTTTTAGTTTTTTGACTATATCTCGAGAAATAAGCGAGATAGCGCCTAAAAACGATAAAAATCATTAAATTTTTAGTTTTTTGACTATATCTCGAGAAATAAGCGAGATAGCGCCTTAAAACGAAAAGAATCATTAAATTTTTAGTTTTTTGACTATATCTCGAGAAATAAGCGAGATAGCGCCTAAAAACGTAAAGAATCATTAAATTTTTAGTTTTTTGACTATATCTCGAGAAATAAGCGAGATAGCGCCTAAAAACGATAAAGAATCATTAAATTTTTAGTTTTTTGACTATATCTCGAGAAATAAGCGAGATAGCGCCTTAAAACGAAAAGAATCATTAAATTTTTAGTTTTTTGACTATATCTCGAGAAATAAGCGAGATAGCGCCTTAAAAACGAAAAAAATCATTAATTTTTTAGTTTTTTGACTATATCTCGAGAAATAAGCGAGATAGCGCCTAAAAACGATAAAAATCATTAAATTTTTAGTTTTTTGACTATATCTCGAGAAATAAGCGAGATAGCGCCTTAAAACGAAAAGAATCATTAATTTTTTAGTTTTTTGACTATATCTCGAGAAATAAGCGAGATAGCGCCTAAAAACGATAAAAATCATTAAATTTTTAGTTTTTTGACTATATCTCGAGAAATAAGCGAGATAGCGCCTAAAAACGAAAAGAATCATTAAATTTTTAGTTTTTTGACTATATCTCGAGAAATAAGCGAGATAGCGCCTAAAAACGATAAAGAATCATTAAATTTTTAGTTTTTTGACTATATCTCGAGAAATAAGCGAGATAGCGCCTTAAAACGAAAAGAATCATTAAATTTTTAGTTTTTTGACTATATCTCGAGAAATAAGCGAGATAGCGCCTAAAAACGATAAAAATCATTAAATTTTTAGTTTTTTGACTATATCTCGAGAAATAAGCGAGATAGCGCCTTAAAACGAAAAGAATCATTAAATTTTTAGTTTTTTGACTATATCTCGAGAAATAAGCGAGATAGCGCCTAAAAACGAAAAGAATCATTAAATTTTTAGTTTTTTGACTATATCTCGAGAAATAAGCGAGATAGCGCCTTAAAACGATAAAGAATCATTAATTTTTTAGTTTTTTGACTATATCTCGAGAAATAAGCGAGATAGCGCCTAAAAACGATAAAAATCATTAAATTTTTAGTTTTTTGACTATAATCTCGAGAAATAAGCGAGATAGCGCCTTAAAACGAAAAGAATCATTAATTTTTTAGTTTTTTGACTATATCTCGAGAAATAAGCGAGATAGCGCCTAAAAACGATAAAAAATCATTAAATTTTTTAGTTTTTTGACTATATCTCGAGAAATAAGCGAGATAGCGCCTAAAAACGAAAAGAATCATTAATTTTTTAGTTTTTTGACTATATCTCGAGAAATAAGCGAGATAGCGCCTAAAAACGATAAAAATCATTAAATTTTTAGTTTTTTGACTATATCTCGAGAAATAAGCGAGATAGCGCCTAAAAACGAAAAGAATCATTAAATTTTTAGTTTTTTGACTATATCTCGAGAAATAAGCGAGATAGCGCCTAAAAACGAAAAGAATCATTAAATTTTTAGTTTTTTGACTATATCTCGAGAAATAAGCGAGATAGCGCCTAAAAACGATAAAAATCATTAAATTTTTAGTTTTTTGACTATATCTCGAGAAATAAGCGAGATAGCGCCTTAAAACGAAAAGAATCATTAAATTTTTAGTTTTTTGACTATATCTCGAGAAATAAGCGAGATAGCGCCTAAAAACGATAAAAATCATTAAATTTTTAGTTTTTTGACTATATCTCGAGAAATAAGCGAGATAGCGCCTAAAAACGAAAAGAATCATTAAATTTTTAGTTTTTTGACTATATCTCGAGAAATAAGCGAGATAGCGCCTTAAAACGAAAAGAATCATTAAATTTTTAGTTTTTTGACTATATCTCGAGAAATAAGCGAGATAGCGCCTAAAAACGATAAAAATCATTAAATTTTTAGTTTTTTGACTATATCTCGAGAAATAAGCGAGATAGCGCCTAAAAACGAAAAGAATCATTAAATTTTTAGTTTTTTGACTATATCTCGAGAAATAAGCGAGATAGCGCCTAAAAACGATAAAGAATCATTAAATTTTTAGTTTTTTGACTATATCTCGAGAAATAAGCGAGATAGCGCCTAAAAACGAAAAGAATCATTAAATTTTTAGTTTTTTGACCATATCTCGAGAAATAAGCGAGATAGCGCCTAAAAACGAAAAGAATCATTAATTTTTTAGTTTTTTGACTATATCTCGAGAAATAAGCGAGATAGCGCCTAAAAACGATAAAAATCATTAAATTTTTAGTTTTTTGACTATATCTCGAGAAATAAGCGAGATAGCGCCTAAAAACGAAAAGAATCATTAAATTTTTAGTTTTTTGACTATATCTCGAGAAATAAGCGAGATAGCGCCTAAAAACGAAAAGAATCATTAAATTTTTAGTTTTTTGACTATATCTCGAGAAATAAGCGAGATAGCGCCTAAAAACGATAAAAATCATTAAATTTTTAGTTTTTTGACTATATCTCGAGAAATAAGCGAGATAGCGCCTTAAAACGAAAAGAATCATTAAATTTTTAGTTTTTTGACTATATCTCGAGAAATAAGCGAGATAGCGCCTAAAAACGATAAAAATCATTAACGTTTTAGTTTTTTGACTATATCTCGAGAAATAAGCGAGATAGCGCCTTAAAACGAAAAGAATCATAAAATTTTTAGTTTTTTGACTATATCTCGAGAAATAAGCGAGATAGCGCCTAAAAACGATAAAAATCATTAAATTTTTAGTTTTTTGACTATATCTCGAGAAATAAGCGAGATAGCGCCTTAAAACGAAAAGAATCATTAAATTTTTAGTTTTTTGACTATATCTCGAGAAATAAGCGAGATAGCGCCTAAAAACGATAAAAATCATTACATTTTTAGTTTTTTGACTATATCTCGAGAAATAAGCGAGATAGCGCCTTAAAACGAAAAGAATCATTAAATTTTTAGTTTTTTGACTATATCTCGAGAAATAAGCGAGATAGCGCCTTAAAAACGAAAAGAATCATTAAATTTTATTGTTTTTTGACTATATCTCGAGAAATAAGCGAGATAGCGCCTAAAAACGATAAAAATCATTAAATTTTTAGTTTTTTGACTATATCTCGAGAAATAAGCGAGATAGCGCCTAAAAACGAAAAGAATCATTAATTTTTTAGCTTTTTGACTATATCTCGAGAAATAAGCGAGATAGCGCCTAAAAACGAAAAGAATCATTAAATTTTTAGTTTTTTGACTAATCTCCAGAAATAAGCGAGATAGCGCCTAAAAACGATAAGAATCATTAAATTTTTAGTTTTTTGACTATATCTCGAGAAATAAGCGAGATAGCGCCTTAAAACGAAAAGAATCATTAATTTTTTAGTTTTTTGACTATATCTCGAGAAATAAGCGAGATAGCGCCTAAAAACGATAAAAATCATTAAATTTTTAGTTTTTTGACTATATCTCGAGAAATAAGCGAGATAGCGCCTTAAAACGAAAAGAATCATTAATTTTTTAGTTTTTTGACTATATCTCGAGAAATAAGCGAGATAGCGCCTAAAAACGATAAAAATCATTAAATTTTTAGTTTTTTGACTATATCTCGAGAAATAAGCGAGATAGCGCCTTAAAACGAAAAGAATCATTAAATTTTTAGTTTTTTGACTATATCTCGAGAAATAAGCGAGATAGCGCCTAAAAACGAAAAGAATCATTAATTTTTTAGTTTTTTGACTATATCTCGAGAAATAAGCGAGATAGCGCCTTAAAAACGATAAAGAATCATTAAATTTTTAGTTTTTTGACTATATCTCGAGAAATAAGCGAGATAGCGCCTAAAAACGATAAAAATCATTAAATTTTTAGTTTTTTGACTATATCTCGAGAAATAAGCGAGATAGCGCCTTAAAAACGAAAAGAATCATTAAATTTTTAGTTTTTTGACTATATCTCGAGAAATAAGCGAGATAGCGCCTAAAAACGATAAAAATCATTAAATTTTTAGTTTTTTGACTATATCTCGAGAAATAAGCGAGATAGCGCCTTAAAAACGAAAAGAATCATTAAATTTTTAGTTTTTTGACTATATCTCGAGAAATAAGCGAGATAGCGCCTTAAAAAGGATAAAGAATCATTAAATTTTTAGTTTTTTGACTATATCTCGAGAAATAAGCGAGATAGCGCCTAAAAACGAAAAGAATCATTAAATTTTTAGTTTTTTGACTATATCTCGAGAAATAAGCGAGATAGCGCCTAAAAACGATAAAGAATCATTAAATTTTTAGTTTTTTGACTATATCTCGAGAAATAAGCGAGATAGCGCCTAAAAACGAAAAAAATCATTAAATTTTTAGTTTTTTGACTATATCTCGAGAAATAAGCGAGATAGCGCCTAAAAACGAAAAGAATCATTAAATTTTTAGTTTTTTGACTATATCTCGAGAAATAAGCGAGATAGCGCCTTAAAACGAAAAGAATCATTAATTTTTTAGTTTTTTGACTATATCTCGAGAAATAAGCGAGATAGCGCCTAAAAACGAAAAAAATCATTAAATTTTTAGTTTTTTGACTATATCTCGAGAAATAAGCGAGATAGCGCCTTAAAAACGAAAAGAATCATTAAATTTTTAGTTTTTTGACTATATCTCGAGAAATAAGCGAGATAGCGCCTAAAAACGAAAAAAATCATTAAAATTTTTAGTTTTTTGACTATATCTCGAGAAATAAGCGAGATAGCGCCTAAAAACGAAAAGAATCATTAAATTTTTAGTTTTTTGACTATATCTCGAGAAATAAGCGAGATAGCGCCTTAAAACGAAAAGAATCATTAAATTTTTAGTTTTTTGACTATATCTCGAGAAATAAGCGAGATAGCGCCTAAAAACGAAAAAAATCATTAAATTTTTAGTTTTTTGACTATATCTCGAGAAATAAGCGAGATAGCGCCTTAAAACGAAAAGAATCATTAAATTTTTAGTTTTTTGACTATATCTCGAGAAATAAGCGAGATAGCGCCTAAAAACGATAAAGAATCATTAAAATTTTAGTTTTTTGACTATATCTCGAGAAATAAGCGAGATAGCGCCTTAAAACGAAAAGAATCATTAAATTTTTAGTTTTTTGACTATATCTCGAGAAATAAGCGAGATAGCGCCTAAAAACGATAAAGAATCATTAAATTTTTAGTTTTTTGACTATATCTCGAGAAATAAGCGAGATAGCGCCTAAAAACGATAAAAATCATTAAATTTTTAGTTTTTTGACTATATCTCGAGAAATAAGCGAGATAGCGCCTAAAAACGAAAAGAATCATTAAATTTTTAGTTTTTTGACTATATCTCGAGAAATAAGCGAGATAGCGCCTAAAAACGATAAAAATCATTAAATTTTTAGTTTTTTGACTATATCTCGAGAAATAAGCGAGATAGCGCCTAAAAACGAAAAGAATCATTAAATTTTTAGTTTTTTGACTATATCTCGAGAAATAAGCGAGATAGCGCCTAAAAACGAAAAGAATCATTAAATTTTTAGTTTTTTGACTATATCTCGAGAAATAAGCGAGATAGCGCCTTAAAAACGAAAAGAATCATTAAATTTTTAGTTTTTTGACTATATCTCGAGAAATAAGCGAGATAGCGCCTAAAAACGAAAAAAATCATTAAATTTTTAGTTTTTTGACTATATCTCGAGAAATAAGCGAGATAGCGCCTAAAAACGAAAAAAATCATTAAATTTTTAGTTTTTTGACTATATCTCGAGAAATAAGCGAGATAGCGCCTTAAAAACGAAAAGAATCATTAATTTTTTAGTTTTTTGACTATATCTCGAGAAATAAGCGAGATAGCGCCTAAAAACGATAAAAATCATTAAATTTTTAGTTTTTTGACTATATCTCGAGAAATAAGCGAGATAGCGCCTTAAAACGAAAAGAATCATTAATTTTTTAGTTTTTTGACTATATCTCGAGAAATAAGCGAGATAGCGCCTAAAAACGAAAAGAATCATTAAATTTTTAGTTTTTTGACTATATCTCGAGAAATAAGCGAGATAGCGCCTAAAAACGATAAAGAATCATTAAATTTTTAGTTTTTTGACTATATCTCGAGAAATAAGCGAGATAGCGCCTTAAAACGAAAAGAATCATTAAATTTTTAGTTTTTTGACTATATCTCGAGAAATAAGCGAGATAGCGCCTAAAAACGAAAAGAATCATTAATATTTTTAGTTTTTTGACTATATCTCGAGAAATAAGCGAGATAGCGCCTAAAAACGAAAAGAATCATTAAATTTTTAGTTTTTTGACTATATCTCGAGAAATAAGCGAGATAGCGCCTAAAAACGAAAAGAATCATTAAATTTTTAGTTTTTTGACTATATCTCGAGAAATAAGCGAGATAGCGCCTTAAAACGAAAAGAATCATTAAGATAGTTTAAAACGAAAAAATCATTAAATTTTTAGTTTTTTGACTATATCTCGAGAAATAAGCGAGATAGCGCCTTAAAAACGATAAAAATCATTAAATTTTTAGTTTTTTGACTATATCTCGAGAAATAAGCGAGATAGCGCCTAAAAACGAAAAGAATCATTAAATTTTTAGTTTTTTGACTATATCTCGAGAAATAAGCGAGATAGCGCCTAAAAACGAAAAGAATCATTAAATTTTTAGTTTTTTGACTATATCTCGAGAAATAAGCGAGATAGCGCCTAAAAACGAAAAGAATCATTAAATTTTTAGTTTTTTGACTATATCTCGAGAAATAAGCGAGATAGCGCCTAAAAACGATAAAAATCATTAAATTTTTAGTTTTTTGACTATATCTCGAGAAATAAGCGAGATAGCGCCTAAAAACGAAAAGAATCATTAATGTTTTAGTTTTTTGACTATATCTCGAGAAATAAGCGAGATAGCGCCTTAAAACGAAAAGAATCATTAATTTTTAGTTTTTTGACTATATCTCGAGAAATAAGCGAGATAGCGCCTAAAAACGAAAAAAATCATTAAATTTTTAGTTTTTTGACTATATCTCGAGAAATAAGCGAGATAGCGCCTAAAAACGAAAAGAATCATTAAATTTTTAGTTTTTTGACTATATCTCGAGAAATAAGCGAGATAGCGCCTAAAAACGAAAAGAATCATTAATTTTTTAGTTTTTTGACTATATCTCGAGAAATAAGCGAGATAGCGCCTAAAAACGAAAAGAATCATTAATTTTTTAGTTTTTTGACTATATCTCGTGAAATAAGCGAGATAGCGCCTAAAAACGAAAAAAATCATTAAATTTTTAGTTTTTTGACTATATCTCGAGAAATAAGCGAGATAGCGCCTAAAAACGAAAAGAATCATTAAATTTTTAGTTTTTTGACTATATCTCGAGAAATAAGCGAGATAGCGCCTAAAAACGATAAAGAATCATTAAATTTTTAGTTTTTTGACTATATCTCGAGAAATAAGCGAGATAGCGCCTTAAAAACGAAAAGAATCATTAAATTTTTAGTTTTTTGACTATATCTCGAGAAATAAGCGAGATAGCGCCTAAAAACGAAAAGAATCATTAAATTTTTAGTTTTTTGACTATATCTCGAGAAATAAGCGAGATAGCGCCTAAAAACGATAAAAATCATTAAATTTTTAGTTTTTTGACTATATCTCGAGAAATAAGCGAGATAGCGCCTTAAAACGAAAAGAATCATTAATTTTTTAGTTTTTTGACTATATCTCGAGAAATAAGCGAGATAGCGCCTAAAAACGAAAAAAATCATTAAATTTTTAGTTTTTTGACTATATCTCGAGAAATAAGCGAGATAGCGCCTAAAAACGAAAAGAATCATTAAATTTTTAGTTTTTTGACTATATCTCGAGAAATAAGCGAGATAGCGCCTTAAAACGAAAAGAATCATTAAATTTTTAGTTTTTTGACTATATCTCGTGAAATAAGCGAGATAGCGCCTAAAAACGATAAAAATCATTAAATTTTTAGTTTTTTGACTATAACTCGAGAAATAAGCGAGATAGCGCCTTAAAACGAAAAGAATCATTAATTTTTTAGTTTTTTGACTATACTCTCGTGAAATAAGCGAGATAGCGCCTAAAAACGATAAAAATCATTAAATTTTTAGTTTTTTGACTATATCTCGAGAAATAAGCGAGATAGCGCCTAAAAACGAAAAGAATCATTAAATTTTTAGTTTTTTGACTATATCTCGAGAAATAAGCGAGATAGCGCCTTAAAACGAAAAGAATCATTAATTTTTAGTTTTTTAAATAAGGAATAAAAAAATCTTAAATTTTTAGTTTTTTGACTATATCTCGAGAAATAAGCGAGATAGCGCCTAAAAACGAAAAAATCATTAAATTTTTAGTTTTTTGACTATATCTCGAGAAATAAGCGAGATAGCGCCTAAAAACGAAAAGAATCATTAATGTTTTAGTTTTTTGACTATATCTCGAGAAATAAGCGAGATAGCGCCTAAAAACGAAAAGAATCATTAATTTTTAGTTTTTTGACTATATCTCGAGAAATAAGCGAGATAGCGCCTAAAAACGAAAAGAATCATTAAATTTTTAGTTTTTTGACTATATCTCGAGAAATAAGCGAGATAGCGCCTAAAAACGATAAAAATCATTAAATTTTTAGTTTTTTGACTATATCTCGAGAAATAAGCGAGATAGCGCCTTAAAACGAAAAGAATCATTAATTTTTTAGTTTTTTGACCATAACTCGAGAAATAAGCGAGATAGCGCCTTAAAACGAAAAGAATCATTAATGTTTTAGTTTTTTGACTATATCTCGTGAAATAAGCGAGATAGCGCCTAAAAACGATATAAATCCTAAAATTTTTAGTTTTTTGACTATATCTCGAGAAATAAGCGAGATAGCGCCTTAAAACGAAAAGAATCATTAATTTTTTAGTTTTTTGACTATATCTCGAGAAATAAGCGAGATAGCGCCTTAAAACGAAAAGAATCATTAATGTTTTAGTTTTTTGACTATATCTCGTGAAATAAGCGAGATAGCGCCTAAAAACGATATAAATCCTAAAATTTTTAGTTTTTTGACTATATCTCGAGAAATAAGCGAGATAGCGCCTTAAAACGAAAAGAATCATTAAATTTTTAGTTTTTTGACTATATCTCGAGAAATAAGCGAGATAGCGCCTAAAAACGATAAAAATCATTAAATTTTTAGTTTTTTGACTATAACTCGAGAAATAAGCGAGATAGCGCCTTAAAAACGAAAAGAATCATTAAATTTTTAGTTTTTTGACTATATCTCGAGAAATAAGCGAGATAGCGCCTAAAAACGAAAAGAATCATTAAATTTTTAGTTTTTTGACTATATCTCGAGAAATAAGCGAGATAGCGCCTTAAAACGAAAAGAATCATTAATTTTTTAAATAAATAAATAAACATCATTAAATTTTTAGTTTTTTGACCATAACTCAAGAAATAAGCGAGATAGCGCCTAAAAACGCTAAAAATCATTAAATTTTTAGTTTTTTGACTATATCTCGAGAAATAAGCGAGATAGCGCCTAAAAACGAAAAGAATCATTAATGTTTTAGTTTTTTGACTGTATCTCGAGAAATAAGCGAGATAGCGCCTTAAAACGAAAAGAATCATTAATGTTTTAGTTTTTTGACTATATCTCGAGAAATAAGCGAGTAGCGCCTTAAAAAAAAATCATTAAGTTTTTTTTTTGACTATATCTCGAGAAATAAGCGAGATAGCGCCTAAAAACGAAAAGAATCATTAAATTTTTAGTTTTTTGACTATATCTCGAGAAATAAGCGAGATAGCGCCTAAAAACGATAAAAATCATTAAATTTTTAGTTTTTTGACTATATCTCGAGAAATAAGCGAGATAGCGCCTTAAAACGAAAATAATCATTAATTTTTTAGTTTTTTGACCATAACTCGAGAAATAAGCGAGATAGCGCCTTAAAACGAAAAGAATCATTAATGTTTTAGTTTTTTGACTATATCTCGTGAAATAAGCGAGATAGCGCCTAAAAACGATATAAATCCTAAAATTTTTAGTTTTTTGACTATATCTCGAGAAATAAGCGAGATAGCGCCTTAAAACGAAAAGAATCATTAATTTTTTAGTTTTTTGACTATATCTCGAGAAATAAGCGAGATAGCGCCTTAAAACGAAAAGAATCATTAATGTTTTAGTTTTTTGACTATATCTCGTGAAATAAGCGAGATAGCGCCTAAAAACGATAAAAATCCTAAAATTTTTAGTTTTTTGACTATATCTCGAGAAATAAGCGAGATAGCGCCTTAAAACGAAAAGAATCATTAAATTTTTAGTTTTTTGACTATATCTCGTGAAATAAGCGAGATAGCGCCTAAAAACGATAAAAATCATTAAATTTTTAGTTTTTTGACTATAACTCGAGAAATAAGCGAGATAGCGCCTAAAAACGAAAAGAATCATTAAATTTTTAGTTTTTTGACTATATCTCGAGAAATAAGCGAGATAGCGCCTAAAAACGATAAAAATCATTAAATTTTTAGTTTTTTGACTATATCTCGAGAAATAAGCGAGATAGCGCCTTAAAACGAAAAAAATCATTAAATTTTTAGTTTTTTGACCATAACTCGAGAAATAAGCGAGATAGCGCCTTAAAACGAAAAGAATCATTAATGTTTTAGTTTTTTGACTATATCTCGTGAAATAAGCGAGATAGCGCCTAAAAACGATATAAATCCTAAAATTTTTAGTTTTTTGACTATATCTCGAGAAATAAGCGAGATAGCGCCTAAAAACGAAAAGAATCATTAATGTTTTAGTTTTTTGACTGTATCTCGAGAAATAAGCGAGATAGCGCCTTAAAACGAAAAGAATCATTAATGTTTTAGTTTTTTGACTATATCTCGTGAAATAAGCGAGATAGCGCCTAAAAACGATAAAAATCATTAAATTTTTAGTTTTTTGACCATAACTCGAGAAATAAGCGAGATAGCGCCTTAAAACGAAAAGAATCATTAATTTTTTAGTTTTTTGACTATATCTCGAGAAATAAGCGAGATAGCGCCTAAAAACGATAAAAATCATTAAATTTTTAGTTTTTTGACTATATCTCGAGAAATAAGCGAGATAGCGCCTTAAAACGAAAAGAATCATTAAATTTTTAGTTTTTTGACCATAACTCGAGAAATAAGCGAGATAGCGCCTTAAAACGAAAAGAATCATTAATGTTTTAGTTTTTTGACTATATCTCGTGAAATAAGCGAGATAGCGCCTAAAAACGATATAAATCCTAAAATTTTTAGTTTTTTGACTATATCTCGAGAAATAAGCGAGATAGCGCCTTAAAACGAAAAGAATCATTAATTTTTTAGTTTTTTGACCATAACTCGAGAAATAAGCGAGATAGCGCCTTAAAACGAAAAGAATCATTAAATTTTTAGTTTTTTGACTATATCTCGAGAAATAAGCGAGATAGCGCCTAAAAACGATAAAAATCATTAAATTTTTAGTTTTTTGACTATATCTCGAGAAATAAGCGAGATAGCGCCTAAAAACGAAAAGAATCATTAATTTTTTAGTTTTTTGACCATATCTCGAGAAATAAGCGAGATAGCGCCTTAAAACGAAAAGAATCATTAAATTTTTAGTTTTTTGACTATATCTCGAGAAATAAGCGAGATAGCGCCTAAAAACGATAAAAATCATTAAATTTTTAGTTTTTTGACTATATCTCGAGAAATAAGCGAGATAGCGCCTTAAAACGAAAAGAATCATTAAATTTTTAGTTTTTTGACCATAACTCGAGAAATAAGCGAGATAGCGCCTTAAAACGAAAAGAATCATTAATGTTTTAGTTTTTTGACTATATCTCGTGAAATAAGCGAGATAGCGCCTAAAAACGATATAAATCCTAAAATTTTTAGTTTTTTGACTATATCTCGAGAAATAAGCGAGATAGCGCCTTAAAACGAAAAGAATCATTAATTTTTTAGTTTTTTGACTGTATCTCGAGAAATAAGCGAGATAGCGCCTTAAAACGAAAAGAATCATTAATGTTTTAGTTTTTTGACTATATCTCGTGAAATAAGCGAGATAGCGCCTAAAAACGATATAAATCCTAAAATTTTAAGTTTTTTGACTATATCTCGAGAAATAAGCGAGATAGCGCCTTAAAACGAAAAGAATCATTAATTTTTTAGTTTTTTGACTATATCTCGTGAAATAAGCGAGATAGCGCCTAAAAACGATAAAAATCATTAAATTTTTAGTTTTTTGACCATAACTCGAGAAATAAGCGAGATAGCGCCTTAAAACGAAAAGAATCATTAGTTTTTTAGTTTTTTGACTATATCTCGTGAAATAAGCGAGATAGCGCCTAAAAACGAAAAGTGAACAGCGGCACGCGTACTGTGGCTCGTCCCGTACGCTTCCCAAATCATTCAGTCGGTTCGGTTACGGAGCTTTGGCATCCGCGCGATCTCGACTTGCGAGGGAACATAACCTTTGCTATCGGCGGTACTTGTACTGTGGCTTGTCCCGTACGCCTCCCTGATCGCCAGCTGTCGCGAAATCTAAACCCCGGGGTAAAGGCGGACTAGCTTGCCTCCAACTCGCGAGTACGTTTCGGCAAATTTAAATATTTCTTGTAACGTGGAACCTTGGCCGGACTGAGTTTCATACCCCGGCCAAAATCACTACTTTACAAGTGGCGCCCGAGCAGGGACGTATACGCGTAAGAGAAGTAGTGCAGTTTGGAATTAAAAATCAAAAAAAAAAAAAAAAAAAAGCATTACTAACAAGTGTTCGTGGAACAAATGTACCCGGTCATACCCTGTTTTATCGCGCGTGCACAAAACGGGAAGAAAGAAACGGATTGCGTCTAGACGTTTTTTTTGCACAATTGCGCGGCGCAACGAAAGTGACGATGGAAGCGGACACACCGATTGAAATAACGGGAATTGAACACCTCCAAGTCGAGTCGGTAGCGAAAGTGACGGTGGAAACGGACGCACCGATCAAGAGAACGGGAATTGCACACGTGCAAGTCGGGTCGTTGGCGGCGCAGCGTAGTTGCCGACGAAAGCGTATGCACCGATTAAAGAGCGGCTTAGCGGGCGAGTCGAAGAATTTGGTACAGTGCGAGTCAAAAGTCGGGTTTTAGTGAACATGCAAATAAATTTTTTTTTTTTTTTTTTCGAGTATGGGAAAAATAAAAGTAAATTGATTGAACACGGTAACAAGAACAGTTGAAAGTGATTTTTTTTTTGTGCGATCAAAAAAAAAACTATAAATAAATGGATAATAACTGAACGTTGGACGAGAATTCTCAAAAGTGGTACTTATGTTTTGCTGTGTGAAAAAAAGGAGCATAAGTGAACAATAGACCGAGAAAATTCGAGAGTGAAAGTTTTAACTGCTGCATGAAAATAAAATTTACAAACGAACAGTGGGACGAGAACTATTGAAAAAAAAGTAGCCGAACACTGGCACCTGTGCAACCAAAGACTGGTCAAATAAATAAAAGTAAAAAAAAAAATAAATAACTTAAAAATTAAACAATTTAAGTTAAATTTGAAGTAAATAAATAAAATTGAGATTTAATAAAAAAAAAAATTTATAATTAAAATAAAATCTGATCAAGAGAAGTCAAAAAACATTTATTTTTAATATTTGAGTAATATAAAATTTTTTAATAATTAAAAATTTAATAAAGCAAAAGTAAACAAAAATATATAAAATAAATAAGTAAAAGAATTTCGAAAAAATACCAACGAGGAACAAGCATAGCATCATGAAGTTCGAGGATATCAACAACCAACCCGGCATGGACACTGGTTGTACGGAATATGAAGGTCACAGGCAATTCGTCGTCGCGGAACAGGTCTGTAGATGGGGTATTAAGTTTGATGGGTACACCGATCCGCTAGAGTTCGTGGAGGCAATTGAGGAGCGGGCCATATCATACGTCATCAGCCTTGATCGTATGCCTAGGACAATGTGCGTGGCGCTGACAGGTATGGCAGCTCAGTGGCTTAGAACAAGTGGACTAAGGGACGCGACGTGGGTAGAGTTTAAGAAAGATTTCTTGGAGTTTTTCTTACCCCCGAAATATTTTGATAGGTTAGAAGATGATATTAGGGCACGTCGACAACAGGTTGGTGAGGGATACAAAGAGTACTTGGTTGACTTGAAGAGACTCATGCGCCATGCCCGATATAGGCCCGACCAGCAGTTAGATAGGGTTTACGACAATCTGGCGCAGGAGTACCGATTGTATATCCGTAGAAGGGACTTTTCGACGCTAGCAGAACTAACTCAAATAGCCGCAGAGTTCGAATATATAACGGGTCAGTGCCGCGTGGAGACAGGGTACAGGCAGTCAGTTGGGGAAGGGTACCCGAGTAAATTGGCAGGCGTGGACGTTCCCGCCGAGCAGACTTATCCGTTCCGGAGCCCGCCAACCCAGCCGCCGTTGACGAGGAACGAGCCCAGCGCTCCCCGAACAAATAGAACGGAAGAAATTTCAATCAGACACGAGCAGCGTAGGCCACACGAAGCCGGTAGGATATGTTATAACTGCTCACAGGGAGGACATTTCGCGAGGGAATGCCCAAATCCGCGAGTTGTATATTGTCAGGCAATGTGGCACTCAGGGCGTAAGCAAAGAAGCAGGCCGGTTAAAGAAAATGGGGAAAGAGCAGCGGTTTTATCTGGAGTGGGATCGGACTGGCGTCGGCGTGATCCAGGCCAAAAACAGGAGCTGGACTATCCGCTCAAGGTCGAAAATAATCACATAGTCGCCAAGGTAAGGGTCGGGGATTTACTGGCGAGGGCGACGGTCGACACCGGGGCTACGAGGAGTTTTGTGAGCGAGGAGTTTTTTGAAAGGATAGAGTGGAAAGGGGAAGTGTGGTCAGTGACTGCAAACACACACCTTGCGGATGGTTCGACGATATCTATAAGAAAGGTATTACGAACGAAGGTGAGCCTCGTTAATAGGGAGATAGGATAGATCTGCTTGTGATGCCATCCATGCGAGATAGTATCATTCTGGGAATGGACTTTCTAGGTAAGATGGGGACGACCATGCAGTGCGGTGAGGCGAAGCTAGTTTTCAGAACACCGACTATGAATATAGGCAGAGGCAACGCGGATCCTGCGGTGGAGAAAGAGTGCGCAGAGCGGGAACAACGAGGGAATGTCCTGGGGACACCTCAAAGGGAGGACGCCGAAAAGAGGAGCGTTTACAAGAGAGGACCAATCCCGGGTCCCCGTACACATCAGCAGCCACCCATTTTCATGCACACGGTATACGTGCACAAGGAGCCGACGATGGACACGGTGGGTAGCGTAGAGGAGCCACGCGCACGTGCACGAGCGCCAATGCCCGACATTGAGCAACCAGCCCCACTCAACACGTTGCAAGCCATTGAGGAGAAAAGCGACACTCATCAGGAGAAAGGCACTGAGGGAGTGGATCAGAAGGAGGCACAAAGGAGGTCGGCGGCGAAGTCCCCATCCCCGAAGGAGAAAGTAGCCAAGCGTTTTCGGAAACCAGCGTACGCAGATAATGTCAAAGGAATGGATCAGGAGGAGGCATCCAGGAGGTGGGCGTCAGAATCCCTACCCTCGGAAGAGAACGCCACTAAGCGGTATCAAACAGCGACGACCGTAGTCAACAACAGAGAGAGACGATCAGAAAATGGTAAGGTGGAGTTGCTGGAACGAGCGGTGAACGGGGCAGAAGCACTGGAGCAGTTCGAGGATATAGAAGGAAGGCAGGAGGCCTTCGAATCGGAAAGCTTTCCAATAACTCGGATTTTGAATCCAGTGGCCATACTCATCATTGCGGCAGAGCTGGAGCGGAAGAGGCCCAAAGGACGCCGTAGCCGTTTCAAGGTGACGGTGGCGACGGAAATGTTTGGGGTGACCCAACACCGAGAGGGTGAAGTCACCATCATGAAGAAAGGGGGGTGTGAGGTAGGCCCAGCGCAAGCCTTCCCCACAATACATTACATGTAGAATATACGTTAACCTTTAAGATAATAAACAGCATAGCATATTATTGTATTAGAACTTAACATTAACATAGAACATAGATATAACATGGTAAAGGGCAAAGGTAAAGAGTAAAGGCCCAACCAAACGATGCATTCGTGCAGGCAGAGCCGCTGCACGGAAAGTTTCAACATATGCTACGCCGTGTATCCGCCCAAACGATGCTTATGCAAGGGTTCGTTCAGTTTTATTTTTTAACGAATGTATGAGTGCCGCTTGCATGGTTTCACTGAATTGAAACCATGCAGCAATGCATTGGGCATAGAGTTGTCGCAGTCTTTTTATTGTATGGAAAATATTTAAAAATATTGTTAAATCTTCATTTTATTGTTTATAAACACATTGATATAATATACTAGATATAAGAAACATGTGTTGTCTTTATTATTAACATAATATTACATAAAATGTTAACATATATTTTTTAATGGAATAAAAAAAGAACATGTGGCAACAATGGTTGGCAAAAAGAAAGACGAAGAAGAGACAATGCATTTAAGCAACGTATGGCTATAGACGTTGATGCATAAGCATGCATTTCGTTCATTTGTGCAGCGGCTCTGCATGCACGAATGCATCGTTTGGTTGGGCCTTAAGCTAAGTATAAGAGCGGCGAGACCAGCGTAAGAACAGCGAAGGTCGGGCGCGCGTTCGCGACCCACGATCAAGGTGTCGTGATCCACGAGAAGAGGAATAGCGCGCTCAGGCCGAGCGCGAGACTGGCGAATTAGTCCGTGGTGGGAATCGAAAGCGTGCGGTTGTGTCCCACAAGAGGAGGTCGGTAGCCGGGATTATAAAGGCGCGGTGATGTCCCACGGAAGGGAATCGAGGAAACGTAGAAAGTAGTGAAACGCGGCAAATGGCCGGCAAGATTAGCATAAGACATTTGGAAGAGTAAATCCGTGTGGACGAATTCCCACTGGAAACCGGGGAACAATTGTGTGTAGATGTAAGACAGGATGGAAAGTTCAAGTGAATCTTGGTGAAATAAAGCAGCATAACCTTAAAACACGTGTGTCTTTATTCCGACCTGGGGGTCATTAAATATACACTCATACGAGTATACAAATCAATCAATTAGTAAATACACTTATTAATTGTTAGTTAAATGTTTATTTTATAATTGAATTTTATGAATTTAAAACATGTGCTTGAAGCTTCATGAGTGAGTTTGCTATAATTACGCGCTGGGCCGATGTGCCTCAACGAAATACAATTTAGAACTGATTTGACATATATGAATAAGCTTAAGCTATCCCTACAATAATCTGGCCGCGCAGTCGGCTACATAGTTGCAGTCGCGCATGGTGTGCGGTTACATCCTGTGTGGCTGGCGTGATCATGCGCTGCGCTCGTTGTTGCTGACCGATAATTTGCCTAGATCAGCATTTTATCAGCAGGCAGTCGCTTGGCGCGGTGTATCCAAACAGTGGGTATTCGTTATGGGATAACTACTCCCCCTCTCGAAGTCAGATCGTCCTCGGTCGTTTTTAGATCCTTGATCATCTCCGAGATTCTTCTCGCGTTGCGACGGGCCGTAGTTAGCTTGTAGACCCTGTAAACCCCTGCTCCGACGATGCAAACCAACAGTATAGCGCTCATGGAAAACGATGTTATGCTTCCCGCCTTGACGCTGTCTCTAACCTCTCCGATGTAATTCAGGTTGTCTTCGCTTAGACGATGGATGTACGGAAGGCTGAGCACTGTGCTGTGTCCGCTGATGTTCAACATTGGGGACGCTGCAACCGCCGGGAAACGGTTCTGCACACTGTTGCGGTTGAAATAACGCGTGCCGTGAACGACAGCGTACGTCTTAAAGGTGACCAGGCTCGTTCCTTCAACTTCAGATGCAGCTATATCGTCGTACGCAACCACTGCACTGCGATCGTTTATGATCACGATACCATCATCCACTATGGTGACGGGGTCGAGGTGACTCGGTTGTATCAGGCAATAGGCTGTGCCTCCTGAGTGAAGACCTTGCGCGCAGCTGTTGTTTTTCGCCTGCTTGCAGAACGTAGCCGTCGCAGTTAGTGAGCAGCTTGTCACAGCCAGAATTTGGCCATCGCAGTCAGCTACCAGGTTGTCGTCCAGCTGTAGAACTGTGCCATTGTGAGCAACCGGGAATAATGTGATTTTCCTGCAGAGCTTGCTTACTACAGGGAAACGAATTATAAAGCTAATTATATTATCCTTACGATCTACTTTAATGCTAGATACTTCTAAAATGTCGGTAACTGTAGTCCCTGTAATTTGATCAGTGAGAATATTTAATAGATCCGAATGATCCATAATTGCTGGGTTTATTACGTTAATTTTTTCCAAAGTTAAGGCAAGCATTAAATTTCCTATTTCGGTTATCAGCATTCTATTTCGTGTAGTGAGTGTTTCAAAAAGGCGACCAGTGTCAGCCTGTTTAACGTTAGTGGATTTTAGAATTTCGTTTACGGTGTCGGTGAGCTGGTTTATTTTCTCTTCTAGCTTTGAGTTGATTTCAATTTGCCTATTGCTTGCAGTGATCAACTGCATTTGCGTTACGTCCATTCTCCTAAAGTCGTCTGCGTCCGGGGTGACCGCAATGGCCTTAAGGGCTGTTCCCAAGAATTCAAGGCTTCTTATCTTGCGATGATGCACATCGAGAGCGGACAACATGTCTAGTGCGTGTCCGGTGTCGATTTCCAGCAATTTCCTCATATGGGATTGCGGAGACAGATTCGTCAGTCTCCCTGCCTTGTCCAACATTGTTCTGTAGTCCGTCAGGTTGGTAGTGTGTCTCAAGTACCCGTATTTGTCCCAAAGCAAGATGTCTCCGTCCTCAATAGGTATGTAGTCCGCGTGCGTATAGTCAGTCACTCGTGCAGTCGTCGTTACCAGTATTAAAAGTACGTGCAATATAATTCTAAAAAGGTAAAAATATTAAATTTTATTAAAATGTAGGCAAAATTTTCAACGGAGGTTGTCCTTGTGGACCACCCTCCCCTCAAAGAGGACCGTTGTCCCCAAGTCCGCTTCGACTTTCTTCTCTACGCAGAGCGGCGTCAGTTTGTTCCCTAGTCTGCGGTTTGTTTTTACCAAGATCTTTTCGCCTACCTCAAAGACCCTGTTTTGTCGATTTTTGTTTTCCTTTTCATTTTGCTGGAGTTGTGCTTCCCCCAACTTTTTCCCAACATTGCGGATGCACTCCGGCGAAGCGGAGACCACAATGTCCTTTGGCCTTTCTTTAACGATTGAATGGATAGAACCATTATACTCAATCGTTGCCTGTAAAATCAAGTCGACCGTGTCAATTATTCCTCTTTGCAGTTTCAAGCACCTGGATATCTCCAAAAGGGTGCTATGAAAGCGCTCTACTTGTCCGTTGGACGTGCTGTGGAGGGGAGGCGCGTTTACAACGCTAACGCCATAATTGTTCAACAGTAAAGACTTGATGGTCTCTGACTTGAACGCGAGTTCATTGTCACAGTACACTTGTTTTGCCCGCGGAAATATGTTCATTAGCACTAATAGAGGTGGCTTCGTGTCCTCTATTGTCCGAGATGCAATCGGCTGGACCACTGCGAATTTGGAAAACTTGTCGATGCAAGTGAGGAAGTGCTTTTTGTCAGTGGAGAAAATGTCAATGTGTAACATTTCCCCTGTTTGCGCAGGGAGAGGTGTTTGTCCGAGCTCTTGTTTTTTCGGGTGTCTATCGTATTTTGCTTGTGAGCAGATTTTACAATTTAAGACTACCTCGTTCGCAAGTTTGGTCATTTGTGGGAAATAGTATTCCGTCAATACCTGTTTGACGTTCTCCTGCGCTGCCCTATGGGCCCGATTATGTTCCTTAGTGACGATTTCTCTTCGGTCACTGATGTTGAACACATCGGCCACGAAATTTTTGCAATGCCAAAACTTGGTGGTTGGAAATGCTTTTATCAGCTCATGCTGGAAACTAGCTAATGCCGGGAGGCTACAGTGAATTGCGTTAACGACGTTCGGGTTAACGACTGACTTAACTATTCCCACAAGTATATCCTTATCGGTGAAGTGTATTTGATGCCGAGTCTTTTCCTTAAAAAGAATCGAGCACCTTTTTAATGGAAAACGTGCTTCCTCTAACACGATCTGATTCCGGAAGCAGTTCAAAGGCTTGTCCGAGGAATCGACCGTGTAGGTAAGGGACAACTCGCTATGAATCGTAGCCGCGTCAGATTCTGGCTCGTTGTGGTTACCTTCGAGGGCGTTCACATTCTGTCGCGAAAGCGCGTCCGCAACGTAATTCTCTTTTCCGGGTTTGTAAAAAAGTTTAGCCCCCATCTCATCATTGCGCGCCTTCCAGCGCTTGATTTTCGCATTGGGGTTACTCTCGGATACTGAGAACGTAAGCGGTTGGTGGTCCGTGAATATGTTGATGTCACGGACGCCATACAGGTAATGCCGTAATTTTCCAAGGGCCCAGACTATGGCAAGCAATTCGCGCTCATTGGTCGCGTAATTAACCTCCCTATCTTTCAGACCCCTGGAAATCATGGTTATTGGGCGGCCGTTCTGTGACAAAACCGCGCCAATGCCATATGCTGATGCGTCTGTCGTCAGGTCAAATGGCTTGTGAAAATCTGGGTACATTAAAATAACGTCTTCGGACGCTAAAATGTTTCTTAATTTCTCGAACGCGTTGCGCTGAGTTTCGTCAAAGCTTACTGGGACTTTCTTCGACTTGTATTTTCTGATAGAACCGTTTTCCCCTTTAAGGATGTCAGAGACTGGCTTCGCTATTGCAGCAAAGTCTTTGATGAAACATCGGTAGTAATTCGCCAATCCCATGAAGGACCTGACGCCAAATACAGAGGTCGGTTCAGCATATTGCTGGATTGCTCTGACTTTTTCTGGGTCGGTTCTCGCACCGTCTTTGGACACGATGAAACCGAGGTAACCTACACTCTCTTTAAAGAACTGTGACTTTTCGTAAGCCACGCGCATATTTGCGTCGTACAAGTTCGTCAAAACCCAGTCTACGTGCTTAACGTGTTCCGATTCGCTTTCGGAAAAGATGATCACGTCATCTACATACACGAAGCATGACTTTCCGATCTGCTCCCGAAGAACATCGTCAATTGCTCTCTGGAATATGCTGGCGGCGTTTTTCAAACCGAATGGAAGCCGAGACAATTCGTACTTCCCGCCATTAATGGAAAAAGCCGTTTTTTCACGGTCTCGCTCTGCCAGAACGATCTGGTGATAGCCTGCTTTCAGGCTCGTTCCTTCAACTTCAGATGCAGCTATATCGTCGTACGCAACCACTGCACTGCGATCGTTTATGATCACGATACCATCATCCACTATGGTGACGGGGTCGAGGTGACTCGGTTGTATCAGGCAATGGGCTGTGCCTCCTGAGTGAAGACCTTGCGCGCAGCTGTTGTTTTTCGCCTGCTTGCAGAACGTAGCCGTCGCAGTTAGTGAGCAGCTTGTCACAGCCAGAATTTGGCCATCGCAGTCAGCTACCAGGTTGTCGTCCAGCTGTAGAACTGTGCCATTGTGAGCAACCGGGAATAATGTGATTTTCCTGCAGAGCTTGCTTACTACAGGGAAACGAATTATAAAGCTAATTATATTATCCTTACGATCTACTTTAATGCTAGATACTTCTAAAATGTCGGTAACTGTAGTCCCTGTAATTTGATCAGTGAGAATATTTAATAGATCCGAATGATCCATAATTGCTGGGTTTATTACGTTAATTTTTTCCAAAGTTAAGGCAAGCATTAAATTTCCTATTTCGGTTATCAGCATTCTATTTCGTGTAGTGAGTGTTTCAAAAAGGCGACCAGTGTCAGCCTGTTTAACGTTAGTGGATTTTAGAATTTCGTTTACGGTGTCGGTGAGCTGGTTTATTTTCTCTTGTAGCTTTGAGTTGATTTCAATTTGCCTATTGCTTGCAGTGATCAACTGCATTTGCGTTACGTCCATTCTCCTAAAGTCGTCTGCGTCCGGGGTGACCGCAATGGCCTTAAGGGCTGTTCCCAAGAATTCAAGGCTTCTTATCTTGCGATGATGCACATCGAGAGCGGACAACATGTCTAGTGCGTGTCCGGTGTCGATTTCCAGCAATTTCCTCATATGGGATTGCGGAGACAGATTCGTCAGTCTCCCTGCCTCGTCCAACATTGTTCTGTAGTCCGTCAGGTTGGTAGTGTGTCTCAAGTACCCGTATTTGTCCCAAAGCAAGATGTCTCCGTCCTCAATAGGTATGTAGTCCGCGTGCGTATAGTCAGTCACTCGTGCAGTCGTCGTTACCAGTATTAAAAGTACGTGCAATATAATTCTAAAAAGGTAAAAATATTAAATTTTATTAAAATGTAGGCAAAATTTTCAACGGAGGTTGTCCTTGTGGACCACCCTCCCCTCAACGAGGACCGTTGTCCCCAAGTCCGCTTCGACTTTCTTCTCTACGCAGAGCGGCGTCAGTTTGTTCCCTAGTCTGCGGTTTGTTTTTACCAAGATCTTTTCGCCTACCTCAAAGACCCTGTTTTGTCGATTTTTGTTTTCCTTTTCATTTTGCTGGAGTTGTGCTTTCCCCAACTTTTTCCCAACATTGCGGATGCACTCCGGCGAAGCGGAGACCACAATGTCCTTTGGCCTTTCTTTAACGATTGAATGGATAGAACCATTATACTCAATCGTTGCCTGTAAAATCAAGTCGACCGTGTCAATTATTCCTCTTTGCAGTTTCAAGCACCTGGATATCTCCAAAAGGGTGCTATGAAAGCGCTCTACTTGTCCGTTGGACGTGCTGTGGAGGGGAGGCGCGTTTACAACGCTAACGCCATAATTGTTCAACAGTAAAGACTTGATGGTCTCTGACTTGAACGCGAGTTCATTGTCACAGTACACTTGTTTTGCCCGCGGAAATATGTTCATTAGCACTAATAGAGGTGGCTTCGTGTCCTCTATTGTCCGAGATGCAATCGGCTGGACCACTGCGAATTTGGAAAACTTGTCGATGCAAGTGAGGAAGTGCTTTTTGTCAGTGGAGAAAATGTCAATGTGTAACATTTCCCCTGTTTGCGCAGGGAGAGGTGTTTGTCCGAGCTCTTGTTTTTTCGGGTGTCTATCGTATTTTGCTTGTGAGCAGATTTTACAATTTAAGACTACCTCGTTCGCAAGTTTGGTCATTTGTGGGAAATAGTATTCCGTCAATACCTGTTTGACGTTCTCCTGCGCTGCCCTATGGGCCCGATTATGTTCCTTAGTGACGATTTCTCTTCGGTCACTGGTGTTGAACACATCGGCCACGAAATTTTTGCAATGCCAAAACTTGGTGGTTGGAAATGCTTTTATCAGCTCATGCTGGAAACTAGCTAATGCCGGGAGGCTACAGTGAATTGCGTTAACGACGTTCGGGTTAACGACTGACTTAACTATTCCCACAAGTATATCCTTATCGGTGAAGTGTATTTGATGCCGAGTCTTTTCCTTAAAAGAATCGAGCACCTTTTTAATGGAAAACGTGCTTCCTCTAACACGATCTGATTCCGGAAGCAGTTCAAAGGCTTGTCCGAGGAATCGACCGTGTAGGTAAGGGACAACTCGCTATGAATCGTAGCCGCGTCAGATTCTGGCTCGTTGTGGTTACCTTCGAGGGCGTTCACATTCTGTCGCGAAAGCGCGTCCGCAACGTAATTCTCTTTTCCGGGTTTGTAAAAAGTTTAGCCCCCATCTCATCATTGCGCGCCTTCCAGCGCTTGATTTTCGCATTGGGGTTACTCTCGGATACTGAGAACGTAAGCGGTTGGTGGTCCGTGAATATGTTGATGTCACGGACGCCATACGGAATGCCGTAATTTTCCAGGGCCCAGACTATGGCAAGCAATTCGCGCTCATTGGTCGCGTAATTAACCTCCCTATCTTTCAGACCCCTGGAAATCATGGTTATTGGGCGGCCGTTCTGTGACAAAACCGCGCCAATGCCATATGCTGATGCGTCTGTCGTCAGGTCAAATGGCTTGTGAAAATCTGGGTACATTAAAATAACGTCTTCGGACGCTAAAATGTTTCTTAATTTCTCGAACGCGTTGCGCTGAGTTTCGTCAAAGCTTACTGGGACTTTCTTCGACTTGTATTTGCTGATAGAACCGTTTTCCCCTTTAAGGATGTCAGAGACTGGCTTCGCTATTGCAGCAAAGTCTTTGATGAAACATCGGTAGTAATTCGCCAACCCCATGAAGGACCTGACGCCAAATACAGAGGTCGGTTCAGCATATTGCTGGATTGCTCTGACTTTTTCTGGGTCGGTTCTCGCACCGTCTTTGGACACGATGAAACCGAGGTAACCTACACTCTCTTTAAAGAACTGTGACTTTTCGTAAGCCACGCGCATATTTGCGTCGTACAAGTTCTTCAAAACCCAGTCTACGTGCTTAACGTGTTCCGATTCGCTTTCGGAAAAGATGATCACGTCATCTACATACACGAAGCATGACTTTCCGATCTGCTCCCGAAGAACATCGTCAATTGCTCTCTGGAATATGCTGGCGGCGTTTTTCAAACCGAATGGAAGCCGAGAGAATTCGTACTTCCCGCCATTAATGGAAAAAGCCGTTTTTTCACGGTCTCGCTCTGCCAGAACGATCTGGTGATAGCCTGCTTTCAGGTCGAGTGTTGTGAAAAATTTAGCTTTACCCAGATTTGCCAAAATCATTGAGATGTTCGGCATCGGGTATTTGTCGGCAATAGTTTTAGCGTTGAGCTTCCTAAAGTCAATTACCAGACGTTTATTTCTATTGCCCAAGCTGTCTACGCCTTTTTTGTCTACCACCCACAACGGACTATTGTAAGGCGATCGTGAATTTTGGATTATGCCATTTTTTAGGAGGTCTTTAATCTCCGTATTGACAAAATCCTCAACTCCCCTATTATAAGGGTACCATTTGGAGTTAATGGCATTTTCATCGGTCGTTCGTATTGTTGCAACGACGGCCGTGTTGTAAGGCAGCGACTCGTTAGAGTCCGCAAAA
This sequence comes from Scaptomyza montana, assembly GCA_018904305.1. Taxonomy (NCBI): domain Eukaryota; kingdom Metazoa; phylum Arthropoda; class Insecta; order Diptera; family Drosophilidae; genus Scaptomyza; species Scaptomyza montana. The sequence continues at coordinate 77,615 of JAEIGR010000154.1, forward strand.
GCCTTGTTGTTTCGGTGAAGCATTTGCAGAAAGTCTGCCTTCACCGCAGGTGGTGCGTCAATTTCTTTATTGTTCGTGTGGTTGACATTGGTACAAGTATAGTACTGCAATGCCTCCGAAGTTGCACCGATTTTTATTTTTCCCTCTTTAAGGCATAAGACTGCACCCACTTGTTTGAGTAGGTCCAGCCCTATGATTCCATCAAACGTGGAAAGGGAATCAAGGAGGAAGAAGAATGTGCCGCATCCAAACATGGGTAACTTGCATTTCTCAACAATGTTGTTGGACCCGTGGATGGAGTGGACAACGAAAGGGGATTCGACCAGGATTACGCCTTTTAGGCGTTTGAGTGGCTTGATGTAGTTTTTTGCCGATCCCGTTTCGATTAAAAACTTCATGTCTATCCCCGCTACTCTCCGCCGAATGAACGGCAGTAGGGACCTACTCCTAAAAAATTGGCGCTATCGCTCTCGTAGTCTACGCCATTCTCTTCTTCTATCTCCGCTACTGCTGTATTCACCAGTTCTTCGTAATTTGCGCTTTCTTCTGCGCGTGCTTGGACATGGTCGACTCTTTGGCGACGCTGACCTGTTTGTCTATCCGAGTTCGCAGGGCGTTTGTTGCCCTGACCCTGACCGTTATTATATTTCGCGGAGCCTTGGGCTTGCTGAAAGTTCGTTGGCTGCCTGAACTTGGAGGAAGACGGATCAACCTCCATGGGTTCCGAAGCACTCTGAGCTCCGGCCTTTTGTTGCTGTTTGTCCGACCATTGGCCGTTCTGTCTTTTAAAGTGTGGGTTTTTTCCTTGACCGCCCTGAGGGACCTGGTGAGACTGCTGCTGTTTGCCCTGCTGACGTTGGTCCGCATTCTTTTTTTCCTCTTGCCCTTTTGCGAAACTTGCCGCGAAAGCATACCTCTCGTGGTTTGCCTCAATCTCCTGGGCCAACGCAAGTGCCGAAGGCAAATCTGGGGGAAGGGCTGCAAACAGTACATCGGTCAAGTTGCGCTTTAATCCTGAGATGAACACACGAAGTGCGTCACCCCTGAATTTTTTCACATGCCCATGGCCAGACTATTGTCATAGGTCATATGGGCCTTGTTGGTCAGAAGTGTGAGCTTTTTCTCCACTTCATCGTAATACTGAAAAATAGACAAGCTACCCTGCCTTAGTGTTCCCATCTCCTGCTCGATGACGTGCATCGGCCTCTTGTCGCTGTACGTGAAGTCCAGCCTAGCTATAATAGCGTCGAAGTTAAGAGGGGTGTTAAACGATGCTAAGACTGCATCTGCCGGGCCTCGGATCTTGCTTCTCAAGATTACTATGGCTTGATAGTGGCGAGAACTGCCATCGTATCTTTTAAAAATTTTGTAAGACGCGTGCGCGGCTTGTCTCCACGACACGTACGTCTCCTGAGTCCCATTGAACTCAGGCATGCATTTTACTACATCAAGGGGCTCATTGCACGCTGTATCATCGTTGATCTGTGCGTCTTCGTATACCTTCAACTCAGGTACCGTAAGCTGAGTATTTTTGAGCTTCGAAGAAATTTGTGAGATTTGTTTCTCTAATTCTGACTTGAGAATGCCCTCTCTTACGACAAACTCTTGTGCCTGTACCGCGAGCGCGGACTGTACGGCGGCTTCTATCGCATCGCGTAATTGGTTCGGATCTATCATTGTTTCGGTTCGAATTTCTTGCTGTGAGACTTGTAAAACGTCAAAGCTCCCTATTAAGCCCCTTAGCACACTATCCTCGCTGTCGTAGTGTTCTGGCTCGTCCTCCGTTACGTCGCAGTCACTCATTCGACCGTAAACAAAATTTTCATTTCAAAATTTTCAAAAAAATAAATATAAAACAAAGAAAAAGAAAAAATAAAAGCACAAATCATTTCCAAGGTGTAGATTAGGCAAAAGATAGTTATTTTGAGTATCAGTTTTAAAAAAAAAAAAAAAACATTTTCATTTTTTTCCCCCTCGCACCACATGACGTGCTGTATTGTTTGAAAATTTTGTTTACGGTCGAATGAGTGACTGCGACGTAACGGAGGACGAGCCAGAACACTACGACAGCGAGGATAGTGTGCTAAGGGGCTTAATAGGGAGCTTTGACGTTTTGCAAGTCTCACAGCAAGAAATTCGAACCAAACCAATAATGTGTCGTGGAGACAAGCCGCGCACGCGTCTTACAAAATTTTTAAAAGATACGATGGCAGTTCTCGCCACTATCAAGCCATAGTAATCTTGAGAAGCAAGATCCGAGGCCCGGCAGATGCAGTCTTAGCATCGTTTAACACCCCTCTTAACTTCGACGCTATTATAGCTAGGCTGGACTTCACGTACAGCGACAAGAGGCCGATGCACGTCATCGAGCAGGAGATGGGAACACTAAGGCAGGGTAGCTTGTCTATTTTTCAGTATTACGATGAAGTGGAGAAAAAGCTCACACTTCTGACCAACAAGGCCCATATGACCTATGACAATAGTCTGGCCATGGGCATGTGTGAAAAATTCAGGGGTGACGCACTTCGTGTGTTCATCTCAGGATTAAAGCGCAACTTGACCGATGTACTGTTTGCAGCCCTTCCCCCAGATTTGCCTTCGGCACTTGCGTTGGCCCAGGGGATTGAGGCAAACCACGAGAGGTATGCTTTCGCGGCAAGTTTCGCAAAAGGGCAAGAGGAAAAAAAGAATGCGGACCAACGTCAGCAGCGCAAACAGCAGCAGTCTCACCAGGTCCCTCAGGGCGGTCAAGGAAAAAACCCGCATTTTAAAAGACAGAACGGCCAATGGTCGGACAAAAAGCAACAAAAGGCCGGAGCTCAGAGTGCTTCGGAACCCATGGAGGTTGATCCGTCTTCCTCCAAGTTCAGGCAGCCAACGAACTTTCAGCAAGCCCAAGGCTCCGCGAAATATAATAACGGCCAGGGTCAGGGCAACAAACGCCCTGCGAACTCGGATAGACAAACAGGTCAGCGTCGCCAAAGAGTCAACCATGTCCAAGCACGCGCAGAAGAAAGCGCAAATTACGAAGAACTGGTGAACACAGCAGTAGCAGAGATAGAAGAAGAGAATGGCGTAGACTACGAGAGCCAATTTTTTAGGAGTAGGTCCCTACTGCCGTTCATTCGGCGGAGAGTAGCGGGGATAGACATGAAGTTTTTAATCGACACGGGATCGGCAAAAAACTACATCAAGCCACTCAAACGCCTAAAAGGCGTAATCCCGGTCGAATCCCCTTTCGTTGTCCACTCCATCCACGGGTCCAACAACATTGTTGAGAAATGCAAGTTACCCATGTTTGGATGCGGCACATTCTTCTTCCTCCTTGATTCCCTTTCCACGTTTGATGGAATCATAGGGCTGGACCTACTCAAACAAGTGGGTGCAGTCTTATGCCTTAAAGAGGGAAAAATAAAAATCGGTGCAACTTCGGAGGCATTGCAGTACTATACTTGTACCAATGTCAACCACACGAACAATAAAGAAATTGACGCACCACCTGCGGTGAAGGCAGACTTTCTGCAAATGCTTCACCGAAACAACAAGGCTTTTGCGGACTCTAACGAGTCGCTGCCTTACAACACGGCCGTCGTTGCAACAATACGAACGACCGATGAAAATGCCATTTACTCCAAATGGTACCCTTATAATAGGGGAGTTGAGGATTTTGTCAATACGGAGATTAAAGACCTCCTAAAAATGGCATAATCCAAAAGTCACGATCGCCTTACAATAGTCCGTTGTGGGTGGTAGACAAAAAGGCGTAGACAGCTTGGGCAATAGAAATAAACGTCTGGTAATTGACTTTAGGAAGCTCAACGCTAAAACTATTGCCGACAAATACCCGATGCCGAACATCTCAATGATTTTGGCAAATCTGTGTAAAGCTAAATTTTTCACAACACTCGACCTGAAAGCAGGCTATCACCAGATCGTTCTGGCAGAGCGAGACCGTGAAAAAACGGCTTTTTCCATTAATGGCGGGAAGTACGAATTCTCTCGGCTTCCATTCGGTTTGAAAAACGCCGCCAGCATATTCCAGAGAGCAATTGACGATGTTCTTCGGGAGCAGATCGGAAAGTCATGCTTCGTGTATGTAGATGACGTGATCATCTTTTCCGAAAGCGAATCGGAACACGTTAAGCACGTAGACTGGGTTTTGAAGAACTTGTACGACGCAAATATGCGCGTGGCTTACGAAAAGTCACAGTTCTTTAAAGAGAGTGTAGGTTACCTCGGTTTCATCGTGTCCAAAGACGGTGCGAGAACCGACCCAGAAAAAGTCAGAGCAATCCAGCAATATGCTGAACCGACCTCTGTATTTGGCGTCAGGTCCTTCATGGGATTGGCGAATTACTACCGATGTTTCATCAAAGACTTTGCTGCAATAGCGAAGCCAGTCTCTGACATCCTTAAAGGGGAAAACGGTTCTATCAGCAAATACAAGTCGAAGAAAGTCCCAGTAAGCTTTGACGAAACTCAGCGCAACGCGTTCGAGAAATTAAGAAACATTTTAGCGTCCGAAGACGTTATTTTAATGTACCCAGATTTTCACAAGCCATTTGACCTGACGACAGACGCATCAGCATATGGCATTGGCGCGGTTTTGTCACAGAACGGCCGCCCAATAACCATGATTTCCAGGGGTCTGAAAGATAGGGAGGTTAATTACGCGACCAATGAGCGCGAATTGCTTGCCATAGTCTGGGCCCTTGGAAAATTACGGCATTACCTGTATGGCGTCCGTGACATCAACATATTCACGGACCACCAACCGCTTACGTTCTCAGTATCCGAGAGTAACCCCAATGCGAAAATCAAGCGCTGGAAGGCGCGCATTGATGAGATGGGGGCTAAACTTTTTACAAACCCGGAAAAGACAATTACGTTGCGGACGCGCTTTCGCGACAGAATGTGAACGCCCTCGAAGGTAACCACAACGAGCCAGAATCTGACGCGGCTACGATTCATAGCGAGTTGTCCCTTACCTACACGGTCGATTCCTCGGACAAGCCTTTGAACTGCTTCCGGAATCAGATCGTGTTAGAGGAAGCACGTTTTCCATTAAAAGGTGCTCGATTCTTTTTAAGGAAAAGACTCGGCATCAAATACACTTCACCGATAAGGATATACTTGTGGGAATAGTTAAGTCAGTCGTTAACCCGAACGTCGTTAACGCAATTCACTGTAGCCTCCCGGCATTAGCTAGTTTCCAGCATGAGCTGATAGTAGTAGGGAACTGCCGGTTCTGGAACAGGATGTAGCTGTCACTTTTATTACCCCACTTGAGAATTAGCGATCCCTTTTTTACACTTCTATTACCCACTTGAGAATCAGTGATCATAGGATCTGGTTTCAAGTGTGTTCCTGTTTTAAGTGCATTGCCTTGCACACATACAAGCAGGCAACAGCATGCATTGTTTTTTGTCAAAAGCAGCAACATAAAAACATTCAAGTGGGTTATATGATCATAGGATCTGGTGTCAAGGATGCGCCTGTTAAACGAGCAAGCCATAAACATTGAGCATAGTTATTGGGAAAATCAGTTTTGGCTATTTAACCATTTATTATTAGAGTCAAATACAGGCTAAGCCACAGCATGCATTGTTTTTTGTCAAAAGCAGCAACATAAAAACATTCAAGTGGGTTATATGATCATAGGATCTGGTGTCAAGGATGCGCCTGTTAAACGAGCAAGCCATAAACATTGAGCATAGTTATTGGGAAAATCAGTTTTGGCTATTTAACCATTTATTATTAGAGTCAAATACAGGCTAAGCCACAGCATGCATTGTTTTTTGTCAAAAGCAGCAACATAAAAACATTCAAGTGGGTTATATGATCATAGGATCTGGTGTCAAGGATGCACACATGTGACATGTACGCTGTCTGTAAACAAGTCAGAACATGCAATGATTTTTGTAAACACCAGTAACAACAACAACATTCATGTGGGTTATGTGGTGTTAGAGGGAGAGGGTGTTAGAGTGTGAAGGTGTAAGAGGGGGAAAAGGATAAAGGGGACAAGTGTCTATGAAAAGCAGATGAGAATGCTATAGGCTGGTCATTTAAATGTTTAGCGCCATCCCTTTCTAACCTTTGTTTTTATATATATATATGTTTTGAAAATTAGTCAAGTGCTAGAAAAATCATATATCCTGCACTGACTTCAAAATCAATAAAAGAGGCATTTTTGGTTTAAGTTGTAGAGTTTATTTTATTTTATTATAATTTTTTTTCAATTAAATTCATAAATTCTACATATCTACATAAATATATATAAGATATTACATGTTTATTTTTAAATCTAGTATTTAAACATTTGATTCCTTATTGACTTTAACGTTTTTGTTCATTCTTTTGTTTAAATTTCTATATTTTGTAATTAAACGTTCTACTCTTGTCAGAAGCATGCTGTAGTGAAAGCAACCACATGTATCAACTCCCTCTGTAGATAGATCAGATGACCAGCTGCACGCTGAAAGATGTTCGCCATATTTGGAATTTACTAGTTGACAGTTTTCATATCCCAAGAAAAATTCACGATATTCCACAAGCAATTCATGATGTTCGGGAAAAATCATTTCGCCAAACTCTTTTAAAAAGCCATCGATTTTCTTCACAATTGTTTTAAATCCAATACCAGAAATCTGCTCCATTTTTTTATAGTTTACTCAACAAACGTTTACTTTAGACTGACTTATAGGTTTTTTTTCACTTTCCTCGATGCATTTCATTTTTATTAAGTGTAACATTCTTGTGAAATGGTGATATTAAAGTATTGCCATCTCTTTTTTTATTTCCTTAGCCATCTTTTTTTTTTTTATAATTTCATACTATACATAAAATTAGAATATCCATGATATTTTAGGTATTGACTTCGCACTAAAAATTTAATTAAGTTACTTATAATATTAGAAAACTCTCAGTTTGAGGTATCTGAAAATGAAAATATTTATACTAATATACTTGAATAAAATAAAAATTATTTTTTATTTAAATTTCATCATGTTTTTTATTTATTAATTAATGGGGGTACATATTATTTTAAATTATAAATTTGAATGAATATCAAACACAACTTTATTCTGTTTTAAATTGGTTTTAAACGATGCGTTGAACTAATCCAGTCAAAGGTGAATACTCAACCATTCGATCATGTATAAGCAGGCAATATACCTTAGTATTCCTCACACTAACACTATCGAGATCAATTGAAACTCTTACATCGATTGGCCCTGTTTTAACTGTTTCATTCTGATGTGACAAGTCTACAACAACCATTGGTGCTTTCTCTTTAAACTCTTGGGGTGTTAGTAATGGTTCAGATTCCTTCACATAGTAGCTTGATTGAAATCCTGTATACATATCATACAAACTTGCATATCGTTCTCGCTTAAAATTTATATTCATATCATCGTACGGAAAGTTCTCCGAGTTAAGGTACACTTTTAAATTCCTCAAATGATTATGATTAAGTTTATCATCCACTACAAAAGCTATTATCGCAAATCGGGGGCGTTCTCTATTAGCTGCAAGCTTAACGTTCCAAACATGTTGTGTACCTTCTGGCAATGTTGGATTCAGATAACAATCCCAACTGCGGAATGCAAGTGGCAGTGAACCTCCAGCCTTAGTTAAACTAAACATTTGCAATTTCTTCTCATCGCTTAGAGTTACATGTGGTATTTTCCATACAATGTTAGAAATATTTAATTTATACTCCTTAGTTGCAATTTTAGTGTGATACACATCATCCATATTTTTAGTCATGAGTAATATTAATTCATGTTTACAATTTAATAAAACCTTGTTATAATCTTCAGCAAATCCAAGTAAGTATTTAAGAGGGATAGAAAAATTAAAATATCCATTTGCCAACTCTCTATCATCTCCATTGAACCAACCAGAATTCTCTAGCATACTGCTCTCCGTTTTGTTTAAGGAAGCATAGTTTTTTAAGGTTGTTGAAATACCAACAAATCGAGTACGGTCAATTTCAATTCCATTTAACTCATATCGAACTTCATCAAAGAGATAACTCATACAATTGTTTTTAAGTTTTCCATCTACAGCAAGCGAGTTATCCGCCAAACAAATTGTGCCCTCAACATTAATAAAACTCGCACAAGGCAATACATATAAGTCCTGATTCTGAATAGTAATTCTAACTTCATCATTGCTTTTAAATGTTTGTAGATAAGGAGAATAAGTGTGATATTCTTTTTTGATTATACTCTCATCCGAATAGGCTTTCTCTCGAACATTCAATACACTACTCATTATGTTCTTATTTTTAGACCCAAAGATTTTAAAAATAATTTGTTCTCGGCTGTAAGTACTTTTTTCGTCGATCTGTATCCTTCTATAGTAGAACTTAAAGTGTTCGCTGGGGGCGGATAGCACGCGTTTTTATTATAAATAATCATTCTCGTCGCCTCAAGTGTAAGCGAAGTGTCACAGCCTCTTTTCTTAAATTAACCAAGTTTCCGTTCTGATCAGTAATCCGTATTATTAACGACTGTATCTCTCTCGTGCTAACTGGCAAATAAATAAGATTATTGGGTTTCTCACTCAATTTATAGCCTGGTGGAACATTGAGTGCAAACTCATGTAGTGCATGACTTGATACCTCATTTACATATGACCCGCTAACAATATTACATTCCAAACGAATCGTATTAACTTTCAAGATGTCTACAGGTTGATCAGATATATGCAATCCATTAGGTTTTAGTTCTTTTTTATTAAATCCAAATAGTTGACCAATAGAACGCGCTTTGTTAAAATATATTGGATCTTCTTTAGATGAAATCTCTACTTGAAGGGTATTATTATTGCTCTCGATTAGAGGGTGCTTTAATTTATTTGGCTCTATTTCCGTCATTTTCTCGCTAATAATTTCACTTATGTCACTAAGCTCATAAGATCCCACAGGTATCTCGAAAATATGCTTTCCAATATGGAATAAATTATTATCATGATCCACATTTGGAATTGAGTTGTACATATGGAAATCAATTAGTGCACACTCATAACTTCCACTTAACTCTATGGGCGGATGATAATTTGCCATTAAAATCGAGTTGTTACCCGTTAACGTTAGTGTTGTTGCCATTCTGAGAGATTATTGATAAGTGAATTAAAAATACTTGTTTCTTTTATTTTATTTTATTTTATTTCAAATTCGAATAAAATCAGCAAACCCCCTTCTATAACGTCCATTTTCAAATGGATCATCTTTACTTATTAATAAAAATCCATATTTTTCTCTCCAGCAAAATTGACAAATTTTCTTAAATGCATCAAGCGTCATGTCTACGCCCACATGGTCTTGGTACACATGTTTCATATTTACTTCATCCTGTTTAAACATAATAATTAGATTTGCATTGTCACGCACAAGATGCTTTGGGATGCGTGTATACGTTTGACACAAATAGAACGCATCTATATTATTATGTCTACCCATACAGAAGTATGCTCGAATATTATTCTGTTTTTCACATGCTACATCATCGAAAATCATTATAGAGTTCTTTTTGGCATCGCTTGGTGCAACAACATTTTCATTCTCAGAAAACGTAAAATAGCCCATTCCTTTTATTGGCCTTATAAAAGTTTTTAGGTATTCATATTTAGGTTGATGTAATGACTTCGAATATAAGTAAATATTCTCAAATTTTAATCCGTTAGGACTTTCAATCAAACTAATCATAACATTGGTTTTTCCACAATTTGAAGGTCCGACAATTAGAGCTCTTATTGAATTGGGTAACAAGCTACTATGTCTAAGTTGTTTGAGATCACCATTTTTATAATCGATATTTTTTACTTCTATATCAGTTTTTTGTTTTAATAAACGCATATTAATGCAACTCTTTTAAATAGACCGTTACTAGCTTAAACCTCTTTGAAGAATAAACACCAAATAAAATGGTGCTGCGCTTTTATAAAACATTTAGTAAGAGACCATCCCTCTATCTAGGCAGAGGTATTCTTAATAAGGTTATAAACTCCCTACCAGTTGAGCTACACATACCGGGATATCAGTTTTGTGGTCCAGGTACAAAGCTTAAAGCACGTTTAGAACGTGGAGACAAAGGAATAAATCCCTTGGATGCCGCTTGTAGAGAGCACGATATAGCCTATTCTAAACATAAAGATTTGGTAAATCGTCATATAGCTGACTCTATACTAGCTGAAAGAGCGTGGGAGCGTGTAAAAGCCTCTGATAGTACTCTCGGAGAAAAATCCTCTGCATATTTCGTAACCAACGCAATGAAAGCAAAGAAAAAATTTGGTATGGGACTTCTACAAAAGCAAAAGAAACGTAAACCATGTAAAAATAAAAAAAATTTATGACTATCGTTCGAGGCGCAACCAAAGTGCTAAAGAAAGAAAAACCACTTGACATTCAAAGTGCGATTAAAGTAGCACGAAAAGCTTTGTTCAAAACCATTGGAAATAAGAAAAATTCAGTTGTAATTCCTAGAGTAATCAACGTTCCTAAAATTGGAGGTTTTTTACCACTTGTCCCAATCTTGACAGCGCTCAGTGCATTAGGAGGAATGGCATCTGGTGGAGCAGCTATTGCTAAAAGCATCAATAATGCCAAGAATGCTAAAAAAGAGCTAGAAGCGAATAAACGTCATAATAGAAAAATGGAAGCCATTGCTTTAGGTAGTGGTCTCTATTTAAAACCGTATCAAAAAGGTTTTGGTAAAAAAATTAATTTTTTATGAATGAGCTGCCCAATAAACCGCTTTCGAACATTGATATTATAAACTTCGCACGCAAACATATCCCTCATTTCAGAGGGGTTTATATGAGAAACTCCTTACCGAAACATGTAAGAAAAAGAGAAAGCGGCATCGTTAACTTGGACTCGTCAACCGGAGGTGGAACTCATTGGGTAGCTTACTATAAGGCGGAAAAGGAATGTAGATATTTTGATAGTTTTGGAAATTTACCACCCCCTATAGAACTTATAAGATATTTTGGGCGAGAACATCCAATACAATTAACAAGTACAGCGATTTGGTACATTTAACTGCGGTCACTTATGTCTTAAGTTTTTAATGCTCACCACAAAATCTTTTTTAAATTAAATTTTATATCAATCAAAATAAATACTTTACATTTAAATGGTTTAATAAATAAGAAAAAACAAAATTTATTATTTTTGAGTATATATATAAATATTGTCTTTAAACTATCTCAGTTTGATTGGAGTATCTGATTAGTTCACATATAGCAGACCCCTGTTTCTTGAAAACCTCAAACATCAAAATAACAACAAAACAACAAGCTGTTACTAAAAAATAAACATCAAAAAATAACCGCAAAACAACAACCTGTTATTAAAACCACCCTCTTTTACTCTCGCTGATCAAGTTTATTGGTTTAATAACATAAATATATTAAAATGAATGAGCGTATACTAAAGGAACTAACAAAAACAAGAAACGCGTTGAAAAGAAAATTTCGAAGTATTAAATTGGGTAAAGCTGCGGATGAATATCAGTTGGAGGAAACATTTAAGCCGATAACAGAACCACTCAAAAAGATAATTAAAGGAAATAAAGAAATTAAGCCATACTCCCGAATCAAAAAGGAAGAAAAAGATAAAAGTGTAAATGAGGTGGCAGAGAATGGAAATAATACTAGTGCATTTTATGACGCAATAGATGGGGAAATTGATGAAAAACAGTCATTCCACGATTCGCTTATATCGAGTGAACAAAGCTATACCAACTCCGCTATAGTAGGCAATAAAGATTATAATCAGTCAAATGTAGTAAGTGATGATAGTTTTAATCTCAGTCTAAATGAGTTAGAGCGAGAGGGACAGTTAGATAAAGCATTTGGACCAACTAAAAATAAAGGAGAAACTAAATTAGGTAGCTCTAAAATACATGTAAACTATAAAAGATTAGAACTGGAAACGGGTGAAAAGTGGAATCTTACTCCTGGATTATATTCTTTAATCTTTTAAAAAATCCACATGAATATAACCAAATGGACCTGGATGCATATCAGGAAATCTTGGTAAAAACAAATGCTCATAGGAAAAATCACAAGCCTAATGAAGCACTAAAGGGTAATCGCTCCAGAAAGTATACTGAAATAATAAAAAAACTCTTCCCGAAAGTTGTTGAGCCAAGTGCAATGTCTACACCTTTTAATAATAAAAAATCCACACATAAAGGTGGAACTCTTATGATGCTCAACAAACATAAACCAAATTATGTATACTGGGATAATCCTAATGAAATTGTTGATAGACTTAAGCTTTTGATCGCTTCACAGGCAGCTGGTAACAGTAGTCATAATAATGAAATTGTATCGATAATTGAAGAGTTGCGAGAGGCAAACATAATATTCTAATAAATATGGTCTGCAAAAATTAAATATTCTTATTATTAATATGTCTCTTGACAAGTTTGGTCATTTCTCCAACGATAAAGAACGCTCGGAGAAGTTAAAAAGGGGAATTAAAACTGTAAGTGGGATTCACATTGATGAGGATGGTAATCTAAATGCTCAAAGCAAACGCATCAAAAATTCAATCAATCCCATAAATAATGATGATTTGGTAATAAAAGAATACGTCGATGCTAAAGTATTCGATTTGAAAAAAAGTCAAGCGGCATTTATCTCTCAGTTAGTAGAGAAAAGAAATAACAAGTTAAAAGATCTGGAAAGTAAAATGAATGAAATAACTAAGCTAATAGACAATGTAAATGAAGTTAGCAGCGAGCTTGTTTCAAGTATAAAAATACTAATGAATTTGTGTTGAACCATTTACAAGAAAAAAAAACCAATTGTGAAATCAGAGACCGATGAAACATCAGTAACTATTTATAAAAAGGGACCATTTGCACGCCAAGAAAGCGTAACCATTAAATATCCATATAAAAATTAAATTAACGTTGATTTATTATGTCAATTGACAAGTTTGGGCATTATTCAAACGATAAAGAACATTTGGAGTACTTAAACAGAAATAGCAAAAGACTAGTGGGTTTTCCCATTGACAAAGACGGAAATTTGAATATTCGGAAAAAAAGAGTCATAAGTTGTATACAACCGAAGGATGCGAATGACTTGGCTACAAAAGAATACGTTGATGAATTGATAAATCAAGCGAAAAATGATATATCTAACACAATTTCACTTTTATCATTAAAACAAAGAAATCCCAAAGTTGATTTATTAAAAAAGAATATTAATGACGCTAAAAAGAGGATAGAAAATTTAGAAGAAAAACTTAATAATTATACATTTGCGATCGGGTCTATTGAGGAAAACATTTTTAACTCTATTATTACACCTTCATCTTCACATTTAAAAAAAGAAATAATAAGAGTAGATGAGATGCCTTTACCCTACAAAATAAAATTTTAGGACATGAAAGTTAATTAAAAAATGCTATATAAGTAAATGTTAGTTATCAGTGCTTGTTAAAAGCTGATTGACTACCATAACGGATGGTTCTAGCTCTTTTGTTTGTTACTAAACTAAGAAACATGAGTTCAGAATCTTGGAAGTGTATATGGACAGTATGTGTCACGATATTGATAGAGAAGACACCTGTGTTGAAAATGTGGACAACCTTTTTAAAGAAAAATGTGTGGATCTCCAAATTTTTCTCTCGTCATAATACAAAAAGACGTCACCAACAACCTTGTACTACTTTATAAAGTAAAAATAAATAAATAAATATATATATATATATATATATAAAAAAAAAAATAATAAAAAAAAAACCTGAATCAGGACAATGTGCTCCATTACAATATGAGTAAACGGGAATTAGTGAAAGAATTACATGCTCCTGCACGTAAAAAGTTTAAACGAAGAAGAGTTGTAATGAAAGGGATCGATGACCATTGGCAGGCAGACCTAGTGGAAATGGGAAAGTACTCCTCATCTAATCAAGGATATAGATTTTTATTGACAATCATTGATACGTTTTCCAAATATGCGTGGGGAGTAGCATTGAAAAACAAATCTGGAAAAGAAGTTACAAAAGCATTCGCGGGCATTTTTAAAGGGAAGAGAATTCCTAAGAATTTACAAACGGACCATGGCAAAGAATTTTTTAACACTGATTTCAAAAACTTGTGTACAAAGTACAACATTAATCATTATTCGAGCTATAGTGTTCTTAAGGCATCGATTGTTGAGCGTTTTAATAGAACTTTAAACGAAATGATGTGGAGAGAGTTTAGCTTCAATGGAACTTATAATTGGATCGAAATGTATAAGCAGTTGATAAAAGAGTACAATAATCAATATCATAGAACCATTAAAACGGCACCTATAAAAGTAAATTCCTCAAATGAAAAGATTGTTAAATACTGTATACAGTAACTTAAAAATCTTTATTTGTAGCAAATTCAAAGTAAATGATCATGTGCGTATAAGTAAGCATAAACATTTATTTGAGAAAGGGTACACCCCAAACTGGACAACGGAAATTTTTCAAATTAAAAAAATACAAAATACATATCCTACTACCTACATATTGAGAGACTATCAGGGTGCCGAAGTAAAAGGTGGATTTTACAAAGAGGAACTACAAAAAACAAAATTTCCACATGTTTTTCTCGTTGAAAAAATAATAGAACGAAGAAACAGTCGAGTGCTAGTTAAATGGTTAGGGTTCTCGAATGAGCAAAACTCTTGGATAGACAAAAAGGATGTACTATAAACACATATGTGACACATATCCTTTTTTTTTTTATTTCTTTAGCCATTTTTTTTTTAGGGTAAGCAGGATAATTCGCTGCGGGTGGTGTGTTCTGATGGGTATATAAAGCAGCCCAGAACAGAGCTCATTCAGTCAAAATCGTCTCCTTTGAGAACAAACATTGGGAAATACCATAGTAACAAAAAAAAAGAAAAAGACAATCAAAATGACAAAGGCTACGTTAAAAAAATCAATGAAGACTAGCAGTGTTCAGAGGAACACCCTCATAGGCTGGGTTATCCCAATACCAGCAGTGCAGCTCATTGGTGTGCCGGAGAGGATGCCGGCGCCGATGGACTTTTATGATCCCATCAACCAGGGAAGAAACCGGCGATGCCGCCGCCGGTTTCCCGGAATGGCCCGGTGGGTCATACGGCTAGCGTCGCCTGCATCTTTCGATGCACCCTGGAGGAAACCCAGGAAATCTGTTGAAGAATCGAGCCGGGATGAGCGAACGCTAGAAGAGAATGAGCTGTTCAAGTCAATGGATTCATTGGATCTAATGCTCAACGATCTGAGCGGCGATGCTTTTTATAATAATTTATAATTTATAAAAATAATAAAATTTTTTTTTTTAATATAAAAAATAAATTTTTAAAATAATAACAAAACTTTTCAAATCAGATTTTTCAAATGATTTTTTTATTTACAGTCGTGTCTGGATATAGTGAATTAATTTTTGTAGGCCTGTTCACTATTCCAGGTTGTTCACTATTTCGAGACTCATTTTTTGTCAAAATACACATTTGTGTATGGAAATGCTAGATTTAAAATCAATTAAATAAATTTGTAAACAAATTAAAGTAAATATGTATATTTATGAAAAAATCGCGGATTAATAATTGCTTTTGCGTCCAAAATTAATTTTTGGACAGCTTTTTCACGTAGACTGCGCATTTTTAGAATCGTAGAAAAGTCAGTAGTATTGGCCTCTGTAGCTTCGGAAGCTTTAATAGTATTTCCGATATGCAATTCCCCTTGGCCTTCATCATCCGAATCTTAAAAAACACACTGTGATTCATGAGCTATGTACTATTAAAAACAAAGTGAATTTTATATCCTTGTCCCACTGTCACACGCTTTTTTAGCCGTTTTTTAACTCTTATTTCCAGGAATTTCCAGTGTTGTCCAGTGTAGCAAAGCAAAGAATGTTTAGTAGTGTAAGTGTGAGCATTATTTCTTCTTTTCTGCTTAATGTTTATTAAAAATTTTGTTCACTATTTCGAGTTTTTCGGTTTGTTCACTATTTAGAGTACTCCATGTACATTTTTGGGTGTTCACTATTTCGAGGTGTTCACTATTTAGGTTTTTTATCCAGACACGACTGTATTTATTTCTTATTTTCAAATATATAATATTATTATTATTTTCAGATTTAGCAAATTTTATAAAATTAGATACATTTTTTTTTTTTTTAAATAAAGAATAAATTTTGTTATCGTATATAAAATGTTTTTTATTTATTCATATTATTTTATATTATTATTATTTACAGGTTTCTCAGGTCTTATAGGGTATAAAGGTTTTTTTTTTTTGTTTTTTAATTTATAGGTATAAATTTTTTTTTTTTTTTTTACAGGTTTTCATATTATTATTTACAGGTTTCTCAGGTCTTATAGGGATTGTATGTATAATGCATTTTAATCACATGTTTTTTATTTATTTTTTTTTTTTACAGGTTTTCTTATTATTATTTACAGGATTTTCAGGTTTTATAGGGTATAAAGGTCTTTTTTTTTTTTTTTTAATAAAGATTATATGTACGATGCATTTTATCACATGTTTTTATTTTTCTTTTGTGTGTGTGTGTGTGTGTGTGTGTGTGTGTGTGTGTGTGGTGTGTGTGTGTTAGCTAGATAATTTTTATTTTTATTCATAATACAGGTACATTCAAGCTGTTTGGGATTCAATTTTATAATGACCCCAGGCATAGGTATTTATACCGTCAGACCTTATTTTTCTTTTGTCGTCATTAGAGCTTAAAGTAGTTTTTCTTATCTTATGTGTATACAAGTTGTGGATCTTAGATCTAAACAACATCATTTCATCATTAAATATTTTATTATTAAAAAGGCATTCTTTATAGCTATTTATAGTAAGCTTATCTAATGCAGACTTCTTTACACCCTTTGATTTTTTAATGCATCCACCCCCCTCAAGAGATAGTGAATACATTTTCGCTCTGAGACCAACAAACTCTAACATTCGTTTGCCACAGTTCTCATCCTTCATCATACCCAAGACCTTTTTATTACACCTTTTTATCCCGTATAGCTTTGCTAACTCCTCAGGGTATTCAGACGTGTCAAACTTCATTTCTACGTCTTCAGCAATATCTGCATAAAAGTCTTTTGTCTGTATTGAATATATGAACGAGTCTGTATCCATATAATTCAATGTGACTTTTTCCTGGAATTTAGGTTTAATATAATCGTAATGAAAATCGTACATCTGCCATTTGGAGAGTTCTAAAACTGTAAACCCTAAGCACATTGGCTTATCATAAACATTATGGAGCCGCTGCATTTGAATAGCATACATGTCTTCAGCAAATTGCGCAAAGCTGTGAAAACTAGCCTTTGCAATAAGCGAACGTGCACCTAAACGATTGCACGACGTGGTTTCCCACGAAGTAACAATTTTTACATCTTTACGTTTTTCAACGTTCTCCATTGTCTTCCCATAGACTGCGTTATTTAGCAGTTTAAAAAAGTCCTTTTCAAAATTATTTTTCGCTAAAGTTCTATGGGAAGTGTTTAGATCAATATACTTTTTTAACCAAGGAGCCTGTTTTAAATTTTAAAACTCTATGTACTTTTGACAATATTAAACCATTACGTAAACATTGCTGAAGGTTTTTGTAATGAATCGGGTATTTAGTTTTTGACCTAAGGTCAGCAACAAGTTTACACACCTTTGCTTCTGGTGTGGGTTTTTGGTTGAGCGGACAAAAGGGTAGATCATTATGATAATCATGTAAGGTATCAGGATATATAAGGTCTACTTCTAAAATGTAGCCATACTCAGAATTTCCTACTATTTGAGTTACATCTAATGATGCAATCTCAACGTCACTCATCCACTGAAAACCGGTGTATGGCAGACTTTGAGACATTGCCCAACCATACAAATTATTTGCATCCAAATACATCAAATATTCGGATGGTTTGCTTGCGTCATACGCATCCATATACATATGATTGGCTTTAGAGTACCGTTTACAGCACTGAACCAAACCACCCCTAATTCCACTTTGAATAAACCTATACATGTCAATATCGGTAAGCAGATCTAACTCTATTTCAGTTGTTTTGAGCATAGCATCCCATGAGAGACCGGGTGTGGTGTAATAATGTGCAGGATCTAGAGAATAAATTTTCTTGCATATTGCTCGAAAATTTTGAAAAACGTCTGTCAATAAAAGAACATCTGTTTTTAGGTAAAGCTCCATATATTCTTTTAATGATTGGCAGTTGAAAACTTTCCATACATGCTGTGCATGTAAATAGTCCTCAGTCGAACATTCCTTATTAGTTAAACTATTAAAGAAGTTCTCCCTTGGAGGCAGACAGGTTTCGGACAGTCGGGTTTCCGAATCTAAAAACTCGTATGGAAAAACTCCCTTTCTACGTAATAAGTTAAACTTCTCCTCAGAGGGATAAAAACGTTTAACACTCTCAAAACATTCAGTACTCAGATTACTACTTAAAGCATCTAAGCTGGTTGCCATAAAGCGAAACGTGTCTAAAAATCGAATTTCTAAATTTTTTTCATGGGACGCTATGTATGTAAATTTGGAGAGTGATATGTACAGCTCCTTATTTAGTGGTAGTACTTTAATATCACCCTCCACTTTATTAAGTTCTCTAACGAAAAGATGGGAGTCATACCGCGAAAAATTATGAAAGAATACGGGGACAAAAGGTGCAATTTGAAAATTAATATTACAAACATTATGGGCTGGACCCCTATACTGGCCCGTTAAATGGCAATGATCACGTACTCGGTCGGTCCCCAGAATTTTCTTGCAGATATGGCAATTAACTGCTTTTCGAAAACTGGTTTCCTCCTCTGCACTCATTGTCATAGGTTTAATATTAGAGAGGTAAGTCGTGTAAATTTCACTTACATATCTGATGAGAGATGGGACAAATTTGACACCTGCATCTTTACCAGTCTCTAAAACAAACTTGTCTAAGGATGGGTCAAAGGAGCACTTAATGTAGTACGAGAATGCTATAGGCACATGCAATGATGTAGCTGTAACATTTTCGCTCACTTTCGAATTGAGGGGGGTTAGTATGCACTCGAAGTCTGCATACACTACAAAAGGTACATCTAAACTACGATTAAAATTCTTAAATTTAAGACTTGCTTTTTCAATTGATGGAAGCGTATAAACCATTTTTCCGCAATTCATCCGATGTTCCATCGATAACTTCTCGCTGTGTGAGAAGTTGAGGCAGGTGTTGCAAAAGAAAAGCTGATGCGCGTTACCGGTCACCTGTGAGCTAACCAGTCTGTAAATTTTAAAACAAAACAAAACAAAATGTATTAGTAAGTACTAAGTATTAAGAAAATTGAAATTTTTACATACCTTGATAAACTTTTTATCCACACAAAATGCGCCCGTCCATCGCTCTCCAAAAGCAATAAACTTATATGCCGTTCTCTTTCGATCTCCGTTAAATACAGCGGGCCCACCACTTTTCCTTTTTCTTCGTCGAACCCAAAAACGTTGATACTAATAGTGGAGTTCCGTCTTTCGAACACTTTGATTTGTGTAAGCGGAAGCGGAAACTCCAGCTCCTCAAAATCTAATGTAAGTGTATCACTTACATTGATTCTTGAGCTATTAATTAATAATTATAACTCGAAGATCTCTGAGGAAGGCTGGTGTTGAGTGGGGCTTTCAGGGCTGATATTAAAGCCCATTTAAAACAATATTCATCTTGGTTTTGCACATTCACAATCGCCTTTTTAGCCCTCAGCACCTTTGGAGTTTCAATATAATTTGAAACTTTAAGTGGAGTGTATTTGTTAATATTGCACTCCAGTCTTAATATTTGGGACAAAGTCCATCCGCTGTCCCTTTCCTGGAACTCATCCATTTTTTGTCGGATGAGTTCAGCATGCTGATTATAGACTTCTTCTATAATTCTTCCACCAGTTAGAACAGACATAGGTGTTTGATGCGACTTGACTTGCATCACCATCTCGTCTTGCTGGAATTTTATGTATTCTGCAAATAACTCAAAGTTTATATTACACGATGTGTGTAAAGACAAAACATTGGTAATTATTGGAATAAACTCCGATGAGGCATCAGTGAGGAATTCCTGGGGATCAAGAATTTCCTCACGCCTATTCTCAAACGATAATGTGAGAATGCGGTTTTTAAATCCTCCTGAAATCTGCTTAACAGCACTATTCAGAGGTATAAAAACACGCATTTTGTGGGTATTGGACCTTAAATGTCCATTCCACTTTGAAATAAGTACATTAACCTTACATGAGTCACACCACTTTGTCGTCGCATTGGGGGTGGCGGCGATGATGTTGGTGGCGGCGTAGGGTGTATTGTTGTAGGTGGTGTTGGTGCAGGCTGTGTTGTTGAAGGTGGTGTCGTAGGCTGTGTTGTTGTATGTGGTGGCGTAGGGTGTATTGTTGTAGGTAGCGGCGTAGGCTGTGTTGTTGAAGGTGGTGTCGTAGGCTGTGTTGTTGTATGTGGTGTCGTAGGCTGTGTTGTTGTATGTGGTGGCGTAGGGTGTGTTGTTGTATGTGGTGGCGTAGGGTGTATTGTTGTAGGTAGCGGCGTAGGCTGTGTTGTTGTAGGTGGTACCGTAGGCTGTGTTGTTGTATGTGGCGGCGAAAGGTGCGTTGTTGTAGGTGGTGGTGTAGGGTGTATTGTTGTAGGTAGCGGCGTAGGCTGTGTTGTTGTAGGGTGTGGCAAAGGGTTCGTTGTTGTAGGTGGCGGTGTAGTATGTGTTGTTGTAGGTGGTGGCGAAGAGTTCGTTGATGACATCGCTCCAATTAACTTCCTTTGGGGGGTTTGTATCAACCCCGCAAATCTCTGTTAAGAGATTCGCTACATCGGTGGTGTACACAAATTTTTTACTCGCGTTTGACGACATATTAATATTTTTTTTTTTGTAATTTTTTTTTTTTTGGTTTTGCTTTAAAACTCAAAATCAAAAAACGTTTGAAAAACACGGAGGATAAATTTATAAAAGTCACACTTGAAAACTTCGAGAGCTACTGATCGTTTATTTGACCAAAAATGCCTCTTTTATTGATTTTGAAGTCAGTGCAGGATATAAGATTTTTCTAGCACTTGACTAATTTTCAAAACATATATATATATAAAAACAAAGGTTAGAAAGGGATGGCGCTAAACATTTAAATGACCAGCCTATATGATTGGATGATAGTATTCAACTTAAGGATGAAGGGGACCAATGAATTAGCATTCTCATCTGCTTTTCATAGACACTTGTCCCCTCTATCCTTTTCCCCCTCTTACACCTTCACACTCTAACACCCTCTCCCTCTAACACCACATAACCCACATGAATGTTGTTGTTGTTACTGGTGTTTACAAAAATCATTGCATGTTCTGACTTGTTTACAGACAGCGTACATGTCACATGTGTGCATCCTTGACACCAGATCCTATGATCACTGATTCTCAAGTGGGTAATAGAAGTGTAAAAAAGGGATCGCTTATTCTCAAGTGGGGTAATAAAAGTGACAGCTACATCCTGTTCCAGAACCGGCAGTTCCCTACTACTGCTGATAAAAGCATTTCCAACCACCAAGTTTTGGCATTGCAAAAATTTCGTGGCCGATGTGTTCAACATCAGTGACCGAAGAGAAATCGTCACTAAGGAACATAATCGGGCCCATAGGGCAGCGCAGGAGAACGTCAAACAGGTATTGACGGAATACTATTTCCACAAATGACCAAACTTGCGAACGAGGTAGTCTTAAATTGTAAAATCTGCTCACAAGCAAAATACGATAGACACCCGAAAAAACAAGAGCTCGGACAAACACCTCTCCCTGCGCAAACAGGGGAAATGTTACACATTGACATTTTCTCCACTGACAAAAGTACTTCCTCACTTGCATCGACAAGTTTTCCAAATTCGCAGTGGTCCAGCCGATTGCATCTCGGACAATAGAGGACACGAAGCCACCTCTATTAGTGCTAATGAACATATTTCCGCGGGCAAAACAAGTGTACTGTGACAATGAACTCGCGTTCAAGTCAGAGACCATCAAGTCTTTACTGTTGAACAATTATGGCGTTAGCGTTGTAAACGCGCCTCCCCTCCACAGCACGTCCAACGGACAAGTAGAGCGCTTTCATAGCACCCTTTTGGAGATATCCAGGTGCTTGAAACTGCAAAGAGGAATAATTGACACGGTCGACTTGATTTTACAGGCAACGATTGAGTATAATGGTTCTATCCATTCAATCGTTAAAGAAAGGCCAAAGGACATTGTGGTCTCCGCTTCGCCGGAGTGCATCCGCAATGTTGGGAAAAAGTTGGGGAAAGCACAACTCCAGCAAAATGAAAGGGAAAACAAAAATCGACAAAACAGGGTCTTTGAGGTAGGCGAAAAGATCTTGGTAAAAACAAACCGCAGACTAGGGAACAAACTGACGCCGCACAGTGGGGCCTTTGCTTATTTAGCTTATCAAAAATCATATCTTCTAAACTAATGAAGCGATTTCAAAAATTTAAAAAGCAATTAATAGATGACTTTTCAAGCTTTAATGTTCGCCAAGAGTGCTAGGTATCCGTGGTGCTTAAATATTCAAGGTCAAAGTCAAGAAATATTTCCACATTTTACCTGTAAAATTCCAATTAAAAACGTTTGTTTTTAATCATAACTGAAAATTTTTTATAACTTCAATGACTATTTCGCATTTTTTGTTGTTTTTATTCGATTTTCTAACTTAAATACATAAAATTTAAATTCTTATTTTTGGGTGATTTTTTGAGGTTAATTTTTAATATTTGCTATCGATGGCTGATTTTCAACCAAATAATCATCAACATTAATGCTAGTAAGGTTAACATCTAATAAACTCAACATTTCGGAACTATAGTTGCTATCTTCCAAATCCTTTCGTGATCGCACATGTCTCAGCGATGCAAGAAGTGGATCCGATGAGGCTGCCAGCATGTTGAAAAGGTCTCCATTTTGTCGCACCCGAGAAATTTTGCACGTATTAGTGTATCTGAACCTCTTGTAGTCCTTGTTTTTACATTCCTGTGCTTCTTCGGACAGCTCTCCAATAGGTAAGCACTGATATTCTATTAAGTCCTTTCCATGAGCCAAAATCCTATGTACCGTGGGGGTTAGTTTTTTCTGAGGATACAATCCAGTCAAAAGTTGAGCTGTTTTTGATGCGTATTCGCCAAATTTTGCACCATCTATCATTTCTTTGCAGTTTATAACATTTAGGATCACAGCAAACCTTTTAATGATCTCATTATGAACACCTGTTATCAAAGTTGTTATTTGATCATTTTTAAAAAATCTCCTTGAAGTATTTCCATCATTCGTATTCCCGTATCCGAGCTTTGGACTGTCAACTTTTATTCCTAGCTTCCGAGAGAACTCAGCTTGTATAACTTCCTTTCTTCTCTGTATATCCTCACGAGGCGTATTATCCGTTTTTGTTTCTCCTGGCCGAGGAAGTGTGTACGCGAGCTTCAGAATAAATTCCATACACTTTATTCTGCAATGCAACGGAGAAATTCCATATTCGTAGCAGTTCTCCTCACCCGTTGAGTCGTCTAAACTGTGAAAGTCTTTTTGAGTTTTTTTACAAATGGGACACCTCAATGTTGAGGAGGTGTTTGTAATTTCATTTAAGACTTTTCCATCAATCATTGTCAGGAAGAAATCAAACTTCACCGTGAATGTTTTTCCACTCTTGGTTTGAAAAACAGTAGGCTTCAGTTGGCTAATTTGATTTTGTATGTCGGTTACAGTTAATTTAATCAATTCAGACGACTCCTTCGCATATTTGCATAAAATAGGGCGACAATAATGAATCGATGATGGTCGGCGATTTTTCCAATGTTCAGAAGTTTCACTCCTAAGGCGTAAGGGAACTACAGAAGCCATAAACATATTTTCATCAGAAATAGTTTCGTCATCTGTCTGTATAATTTGTTTGTATATGCTTTGTCCAGACGATCCATCACATCCCCACTTATTGAGTAGAGTCAGATTTTCAGGAAGAAGCTCGACCTCTCCATCAGGCAAACGTTCAACTATACGCCTAGCAGTGTGATCCATTAAATCCTGGAGTTTTACTTCTACAGATGTCTCTGTTATTATTGTATTAGGTGGCACTGCTTCCTTTTTGGCAAATACAATTTTTTTATATCCGGGAAGAACTTTGACGTTATGTTTTTTTAAGGAGCTGCGTAAAATATCATACTTCTCCTTAGTCAGTCCCAAGTCCATAAATAGGGAAAACGCTTCTTCATCAGTGTACTTAATGGCGACTGAGTTTGGTGGCGTTGGAATACTTTCTTTAGTCCTATTCAGCCGTAAAGGACTGGCGTCCTGCACAGCTTTCGTAATTGTCGCTCTTGTCCTCTCTTGTTCCTTCATATACTTGGATGAAAGTGCTTCCGACAGATGTTCAGCTGTTAAGCAATCCGTACATCCTCAAGCTTACGTTTCCTTGTAACACATGAACACTCCTCCATACTTTTTTGCGGCCTTCCTCTTCCTCGGCTAGTCGATGGGTAAACTTCTTCCTGTTCTGAATATCCGAATGTTGTACATTCTAACCAATTTTCATGCTTTTTTATGAAAGCCGACATGGTTCTATGGACCAAGTTCCATTTTCGCTTCAAGTTAGCGTGAATGAATTTAATTTGTGTCTGAAGCGCACAACTAGCGTTTTCGAGTACGCCAATCTCTTTAAGCAATGCCACTTGACTCGTTAATATTTTCAGAAGCACGAAAAAGTTCAAAAATCTTTGAATTTGTTAAATCCATTATTGCGCTTATTTATCATAATTTCGTGAATTATATTGAAAAATACTATTCAATCTGAAAATTTCTTATTGTTCGCAGCAATAAACAACAAGTGTTTCCTCTTATGAAGTTATGAAATAACTGTTGCCATCAAGTGACATATTTTGCACTTTATACCATATTTTTCAGTTAGCTAGGTAAGCAAGCAAAATTGGTATAACCCTTTTCCAATTAGCAAGTTAAAAAACAATATATACCTAAGGTATTGATTTACATTAAAAATAGGTAAATGGGGAAATACAGAAATTAAAAAAAAAATAACCTGTAGTACCGCAACTTTCCATCAACTACAATTATATTTACCTGCCTCCTCAGACCTTTTCCATTCAGGTAATTAGAAAGGATAGGAAGGAAAAAAGGATTAGAAGGGATATATATAGACAGGTAGTACTTATAATACAACATTTAGAAATGTTGTCAATAAACAGCACACACGCTACAGCCAAATTTGTATGCGCTCTTCTTCTTCCTTATACCTGCCGCGTGTTTTTAACTCGAGGTATCCCTAGTTTTTTGGCTCGCGTTTCCAAAATGCAGATTTTCGCAGATTGTGACTATATACATATGAAAGGTATATATTATAGCTTTCAAATGCATGTGGTCCCACCGTGACTCTGAGAGATACTTTTTTGTTATAGTCCACGAAAGTTCAAAAAATGCCAAAATTTAGTTTATTTTTTAAACGATTCTAATTTAATAAGTATTTCAGCTATATTTAAACTGTATACAGAAAAACACTGAGATTGAACATACTTTTCAGATAAAGAAAAAAGATCGAAGATCGGTTGTGTACGTCGCCCAATATTCAGTTCGAAAGTGGTAAATTTCTGTAAAAATTGTCATTTTTTCGTACTCACGTAAAATTACTCAACTTTGAGGAGCTCTACCACCCATAATTATTAACCGATTTAAAAAATTATTTGGATCCATAATCTTTGAAGTATTCTCTATCGATTACATATTTCACTTTTGCCAAACGCGTTCATGAAAAACATGATTTTTGATAAGCTATCCGAGAAAAGGCCCCACTGTGCGCCGCTCTGCGTAGAGAAGAAAGTCGAAGCGGACTTGGGGACAACGGTCCTCGTTGAGGGGAGGGTGGTCCACAAGGACAACCTCCGTTGAAAATTTTGCCTACATTTTAATCAAATTTAATATTTTTACCTTTTTAGAATTATATTGCACGTACTTTTAATACTGGTAACGATGACTGCACGAGTGACTGACTATACGCACGCGGACTACATACCTATTGAGGACGGAGACATCTTGCTTTGGGACAAATACGGGTACTTGAGACACACTACCAACCTGACGGACTACAGAACAATGTTGGACGAGGCAGGGAGACTGACGAATCTGTCTCCGCAATCCCATATGAGGAAATTGCTGGAAATCGACACCGGACACGCACTAGACATGTTGTCCGCTCTCGATGTGCATCATCGCAAGATAAGAAGCCTTGAATTCTTGGGAACAGCCCTTAAGGCCATTGCGGGCACCCCGGACGCAGACGACTTTAGGAGAATGGACGTAACGCAAATGCAGTTGATCACTGCAAGCAATAGGCAAATTGAAATCAACTCAAAGCTACAAGAGAAAATAAACCAGCTCACCGACACCGTAAACGAAATTCTAAAATCCACTAACGTTAAACAGGCTGACACTGGTCGCCTTTTTGAAACACTCACTACACGAAATAGAATGCTGATAACCGAAATAGGAAATTTAATGCTTGCCTTAACTTTGGAAAAAATTAGCGTAATAAACCCAGCAATTATGGATCATTCGGATCTATTAAATATTCTTACTGGTCAAATTACAGGGACTACAGTTACCGACATTTTAGAAGTATCTAGCATTAAAGTAGATCGTAAGGATAATATAATTAGCTTTATAATTCGTTTCCCTGTAGTAAGCAAGCTCTGCAGGAAAATCACATTATTCCCGGTTGCTCACAATGGCACAGTTCTACAGCTGGACGACAACCTGGTAGCTGACTGCGATGGCCAAATTCTGGCTGTGACAAGCTGCTCACTAACTGCGACGGCTACGTTCTGCAAGCAGGCGAAAAACAACCGCTGCGCGCAAGGTCTTCACTCAGGAGGCACAGCCCATTGCCTGATACAACCGAGTCACCTCGACCCCGTCACCATAGTGGATGATGGTATCGTGATCATAAACGATCGCAGTGCAGTGGTTGCGTACGACGATATAGCTGCATCTGAAGTTGAAGGAACGAGCCTGAAAGCAGGCTATCACCAGATCGTTCTGGCAGAGCGAGACCGTGAAAAAACGGCTTTTTCCATTAATGGCGGGAAGTACGAATTCTCTCGGCTTCCATTCGGTTTGAAAAACGCCGCCAGCATATTCCAGAGAGCAATTGACGATGTTCTTCGGGAGCAGATCGGAAAGTCATGCTTCGTGTATGTAGATGACGTGATCATCTTTTCCGAAAGCGAATCGGAACACGTTAAGCACGTAGACTGGGTTTTGAAGAACTTGTACGACGCAAATATGCGCGTGGCTTACGAAAAGTCACAGTTCTTTAAAGAGAGTGTAGGTTACCTCGGTTTCATCGTGTCCAAAGACGGTGCGAGAACCGACCCAGAAAAAGTCAGAGCAATCCAGCAATATGCTGAACCGACCTCTGTATTTGGCGTCAGGTCCTTCATGGGATTGGCGAATTACTACCGATGTTTCATCAAAGACTTTGCTGCAATAGCGAAGCCAGTCTCTGACATCCTTAAAGGGGAAAACGGTTCTATCAGAAAATACAAGTCGAAGAAAGTCCCAGTAAGCTTTGACGAAACTCAGCGCAACGCGTTCGAGAAATTAAGAAACATTTTAGCGTCCGAAGACGTTATTTTAATGAACCCAGATTTTCACAAGCCATTTGACCTGACGACAGACGCATCAGCATATGGCATTGGCGCGGTTTTGTCACAGAACGGCCGCCCAATAACCATGATTTCCAGGGGTCTGAAAGATAGGGAGGTTAATTACGCGACCAATGAGCGCGAATTGCTTGCCATAGTCTGGGCCCTTGGAAAATTACGGCATTACCTGTATGGCGTCCGTGACATCAACATATTCACGGACCACCAACCGCTTACGTTCTCAGTATCCGAGAGTAACCCCAATGCGAAAATCAAGCGCTGGAAGGCGCGCAATGATGAGATGGGGGTTAAACTTTTTTACAAACCCGGAAAAGAGAATTACGTTGCGGACGCGCTTTCGCGACAGAATGTGAACGCCCTCGAAGGTAACCACAACGAGCCAGAATCTGACGCGGCTACGATTCATAGCGAGTTGTCCCTTTACCTACACGGTCGATTCCTCGGACAAGCCTTTGAACTGCTTCCGGAATCAGATCGTGTTAGAGGAAGCACGTTTTCCATTAAAAAGGTGCTCGATTCTTTTTAAGGAAAAGACTCGGCATCAAATACACTTCACCGATAAGGATATACTTGTGGGAATAGTTAAGTCAGTCGTTAACCCGAACGTCGTTAACGCAATTCACTGTAGCCTCCCGGCATTAGCTAGTTTCCAGCATGAGCTGATAAAAGCATTTCCAACCACCAAGTTTTGGCATTGCAAAAATTTCGTGGCCGATGTGTTCAACATCAGTGACCGAAGAGAAATCGTCACTAAGGAACATAATCGGGCCCATAGGGCAGCGCAGGAGAACATCAAACAGGTATTGACGGAATACTATTTCCCACAAATGACCAAACTTGCGAACGAGGTAGTCTTAAATTGTAAAATCTGCTCACAAGCAAAATACGATAGACACCCGAAAAAACAAGAGCTCGGACAAACACCTCTCCCTGCGCAAACAGGGGAAATGTTACACATTGACATTTTCTCCACTGACAAAAAGCACTTCCTCACTTGCATCGACAAGTTTTCCAAATTCGCAGTGGTCCAGCCGATTGCATCTCGGACAATAGAGGACACGAAGCCACCTCTATTAGTGCTAATGAACATATTTCCGCGGGCAAAACAAGTGTACTGTGACAATGAACTCGCGTTCAAGTCAGAGACCATCAAGTCTTTACTGTTGAACAATTATGGCGTTAGCGTTGTAAACGCGCCTCCCCTCCACAGCACGTCCAACGGACAAGTAGAGCGCTTTCATAGCACCCTTTGGAGATATCCAGGTGCTTGAAACTGCAAAGAGGAATAATTGACACGGTCGACTTGATTTTACAGGCAACGATTGAGTATAATGGTTCTATCCATTCAATCGTTAAAGAAAGGCCAAAGGACATTGTGGTCTCCGCTTCGCCGGAGTGCATCCGCAATGTTGGGAAAAAGTTGGAGAAAGCACAACTCCAGCAAAATGAAAGGGAAAACAAAAATCGACAAAACAGGGTCTTTGAGGTAGGCGAAAAGATCTTGGTAAAAACAAACCGCAGACTAGGGAACAAACTGACGCCGCTCTGCGTAGAGAAGAAAGTCGAAGCGGACTTGGGGACAACGGTCCTCGTTGAGGGGAGGGTGGTCCACAAGGACAACCTCCGTTGAAAATTTTGCCTACATTTTAATCAAATTTAATATTTTTACCTTTTTAGAATTATATTGCACGTACTTTTAATACTGGTAACGATGACTGCACGAGTGACTGACTATACGCACGCGGACTACATACCTATTGAGGACGGAGACATCTTGCTTTGGGACAAATACGGGTACTTGAGACACACTACCAACCTGACGGACTACAGAACAATGTTGGACGAGGCAGGGAGACTGACGAATCTGTCTCCGCAATCCCATATGAGGAAATTGCTGGAAATCGACACCGGACACGCACTAGACATGTTGTCCGCTCTCGATGTGCATCATCGCAAGATAAGAAGCCTTGAATTCTTGGGAACAGCCCTTAAGGCCATTGCGGGCACCCCGGACGCAGACGACTTTAGGAGAATGGACGTAACGCAAATGCAGTTGATCACTGCAAGTAATAGGCAAATTGAAATCAACTCAAAGCTACAAGAGAAAATAAACCAGCTCACCGACACCGTAAACGAAATTCTAAAATCCACTAACGTTAAACAGGCTGACACTGGTCGCCTTTTTGAAACACTCACTACACGAAATAGAATGCTGATAACCGAAATAGGAAATTTAATGCTTGCCTTAACTTTGGAAAAAATTAACGTAATAATCCCAGCAATTATGGATCATTCGGATCTATTAAATATTCTCACTGATCAAATTACAGGGACTACAGTTACCGACATTTTAGAAGTATCTAGCATTAAAGTAGATCGTAAGGATAATATAATTAGCTTTATAATTCGTTTCCCTGTAGTAAGCAAGCTCTGCAGGAAAATCACATTATTCCCGGTTGCTCACAATGGCACAGTTCTACAGCTGGACGACAACCTGGTAGCTGACTGCGATGGCCAAATTCTGGCTGTGACAAGCTGCTCACTAACTGCGACGGCTACGTTCTGCAAGCAGGCGAAAAACAACAGCTGCGCGCAAGGTCTTCACTCAGGAGGCACAGCCTATTGCCTGATACAACCGAGTCACCTCGACCCCGTCACCATAGTGGATGATGGTATCGTGATCATAAACGATCGCAGTGCAGTGGTTGCGTACGACGATATAGCTGCATCTGAAGTTGAAGGAACGAGCCTGAAAGCAGGCTATCACCAGATCGTTCTGGCAGAGCGAGACCGTGAAAAAACGGCTTTTTCCATTAATGGCGGGAAGTACGAATTCTCTCGGCTTCCATTCGGTTTGAAAAACGCCGCCAGCATATTCCAGAGAGCAATTGACGATGTTCTTCGGGAGCAGATCGGAAAGTCATGCTTCGTGTATGTAGATGACGTGATCATCTTTTCCGAAAGCGAATCGGAACACGTTAAGCACGTAGACTGGGTTTTGAAGAACTTGTACGACGCAAATATGCGCGTGGCTTACGAAAAGTCACAGTTCTTTAAAGAGAGTGTAGGTTACCTCGGTTTCATCGTGTCCAAAGACGGTGCGAGAACCGACCCAGAAAAAAGTCAGAGCAATCCAGCAATATGCTGAACCGACCTCTGTATTTGGCGTCAGGTCCTTCATGGGATTGGCGAATTACTACCGATGTTTCATCAAAGACTTTGCTGCAATAGCGAAGCCAGTCTCTGACATCCTTAAAGGGGAAAACGGTTCTATCAGAAAATACAAGTCGAAGAAAGTCCCAGTAAGCTTTGACGAAACTCAGCGCAACGCGTTCGAGAAATTAAGAAACATTTTAGCGTCCGAAGACGTTATTTTAATGAACCCAGATTTTCACAAGCCATTTGACCTGACGACAGACGCATCAGCATATGGCATTGGCGCGGTTTTGTCACAGAACGGCCGCCCAATAACCATGATTTCCAGGGGTCTGAAAGATAGGGAGGTTAATTACGCGACCAATGAGCGCGAATTGCTTGCCATAGTCTGGGCCCTTGGAAAATTACGGCATTACCTGTATGGCGTCCGTGACATCAACATATTCACGGACCACCAACCGCTTACGTTCTCAGTATCCGAGAGTAACCCCAATGCGAAAATCAAGCGCTGGAAGGCGCGCAATGATGAGATGGGGGTTAAACTTTTTACAAACCCGGAAAAGAGAATTACGTTGCGGACGCGCTTTCGCGACAGAATGTGAACGCCCTCGAAGGTAACCACAACGAGCCAGAATCTGACGCGGCTACGATTCATAGCGAGTTGTCCCTTACCTACACGGTCGATTCCTCGGACAAGCCTTTGAACTGCTTCCGGAATCAGATCGTGTTAGAGGAAGCACGTTTTCCATTAAAAAGGTGCTCGATTCTTTTTAAGGAAAAGACTCGGCATCAAATACACTTCACCGATAAGGATATACTTGTGGGAATAGTTAAGTCAGTCGTTAACCCGAACGTCGTTAACGCAATTCACTGTAGCCTCCCGGCATTAGCTAGTTTCCAGCATGAGCTGATAAAAGCATTTCCAACCACCAAGTTTTGGCATTGCAAAAATTTCGTGGCCGATGTGTTCAACATCAGTGACCGAAGAGAAATCGTCACTAAGGAACATAATCGGGCCCATAGGGCAGCGCAGGAGAACGTCAAACAGGTATTGACGGAATACTATTTCCCACAAATGACCAAACTTGCGAACGAGGTAGTCTTAAATTGTAAAATCTGCTCACAAGCAACATACGATAGACACCCGAAAAAACAAGAGCTCGGACAAACACCTCTCCCTGCGCAAACAGGGGAAATGTTACACATTGACATTTTCTCCACTGACAAAAAGCACTTCCTCACTTGCATCGACAAGTTTTCCAAATTCGCAGTGGTCCAGCCGATTGCATCTCGGACAATAGAGGACACGAAGCCACCTCTATTAGTGCTAATGAACATATTTCCGCGGGCAAAACAAGTGTACTGTGACAATGAACTCGCGTTCAAGTCAGAGACCATCAAGTCTTTACTGTTGAACAATTATGGCGTAAGCGTTGTAAACGCGCCTCCCCTCCACAGCACGTCCAACGGACAAGTAGAGCGCTTTCATAGCACCCTGTTGGAGATATCCAGGTGCTTGAAACTGCAAAGAGGAATAATTGACACGGTCGACTTGATTTTACAGGCAACGATTGAGTATAATGGTTCTATCCATTCAATCGTTAAAGAAAGGCCAAGGGACATTGTGGTCTCCGCTTCGCCGGAGTGCATCCGCAATGTTGGGAAAAAGTTGGGGAAAGCACAACTCCAGCAAAATGAAAGGGAAAACAAAAATCGACAAAACAGGGTCTTTGAGGTAGGCGAAAAGATCTTGGTAAAAACAAACCGCAGACTAGGGAACAAACTGACGCCGCTCTGCGTAGAGAAGAAAGTCGAAGCGGACTTGGGGACAACGGTCCTCTTTGAGGGGAGGGTGGTCCACAAGGACAACCTCCGTTGAAAATTTTGCCTACATTTTAATCAAATTTAATATTTTTACCTTTTTAGAATTATATTGCACGTACTTTTAATACTGGTAACGACGACTGCACGAGTGACTGACTATACGCACGCGGACTACATACCTATTGAGGACGGAGACATCTTGCTTTGGGACAAATACGGGTACTTGAGACACACTACCAACCTGACGGACTACAGAACAATGTTGGACGAGGCAGGGAGACTGACGAATCTGTCTCCGCAATCCCATATGAGGAAATTGCTGGAAATCGACACCGGACACGCACTAGACATGTTGTCCGCTCTCGATGTGCATCATCGCAAGATAAGAAGCCTTGAATTCTTGGGAACAGCCCTTAAGGCCATTGCGGGCACCCCGGACGCAGACGACTTTAGGAGAATGGACGTAACGCAAATGCAGTTGATCACTGCAAGCAATAGGCAAATTGAAATCAACTCAAAGCTACAAGAGAAAATAAACCAGCTCACCGACACCGTAAACGAAATTCTAAAATCCACTAACGTTAAACAGGCTGACACTGGTCGCCTTTTTGAAACACTCACTACACGAAATAGAATGCTGATAACCGAAATAGGAAATTTAATGCTTGCCTTAACTTTGGAAAAAATTAACGTAATAAACCCAGCAATTATGGATCATTCGGATCTATTAAATATTCTCACTGATCAAATTACAGGGACTACAGTTACCGACATTTTAGAAGTATCTAGCATTAAAGTAGATCGTAAGGATAATATAATTAGCTTTATAATTCGTTTCCCTGTAGTAAGCAAGCTCTGCAGGAAAATCACATTATTCCCGGTTGCTCACAATGGCACAGTTCTACAGCTGGACGACAACCTGGTAGCTGACTGCGATGGCCAAATTCTGGCTGTGACAAGCTGCTCACTAACTGCGACGGCTACGTTCTGCAAGCAGGCGAAAAACAACAGCTGCGCGCAAGGTCTTCACTCAGGAGGCACAGCCTATTGCCTGATACAACCGAGTCACCTCGACCCCGTCACCATAGTGGATGATGGTATCGTGATCATAAACGATCGCAGTGCAGTGGTTGCGTACGACGATATAGCTGCATCTGAAGTTGAAGGAACGAGCCTGGTCACCTTTAAGACGTACGCTGTCGTTCACGGCACGCGTTATTTCAACCGCAACAGTGTGCAGAACCGTTTCCCGGCGGTTGCAGCGTCCCCAATGTTGAACATCAGCGGACACAGCACAGTGCTCAGCCTTCCGTACATCCATCGTCTAAGCGAAGACAACCTCAATTACATCGGAGAGGTTAGAGACAGCGTCAAGGCGGGAAGCATAACATCGTTTTCCATGAGCGCTATACTGTTGGTTTGCATCGTCGGAGCAGGGGTTTACTGGGTCTACAAGCTAACTACGGCCCGTCGCAACGCGAGAAGAATCTCGGAGATGATCAAGGATCTAAAAACGACCGAGGACGATCTGACTTCGAGAGGGGGGAGTAGTTATCCCATAACGAATACCCACTGTTTGGATACACCGCGCCAAGCGACTGCCTGCTGATAAAATGCTGATCTAGGCAAATTATCGGTCAGCAACAACGAGCGCAGCGCATGATCACGCCAGCCACACAGGATGTAACCGGACACCATGCGCGACTGCAACTATGTAGCCGACTGCGCGGCCAGATTATTGTAGGGATAGCTTAAGCTTATTCATATATGTCAAATCAGTTCTAAATTGTATTTCGTTGAGGCACATCGGCCCAGCGCGTAATTATAGCAAACTCACTCATGAAGCTTCAAGCACATGTTTTAAATTCATAAAATTCAATTATAAAATAAACATTTAACTAACAATTAATAAGTGTATTTACTAATTGATTGATTTGTATACTCGTATGAGTGTATATTTAATGACCCCCAGGTCGGAATAAAGACACACGTGTTTTAAGGTTATGCTGCTTTATTTCACCAAGATTCACTTGAACTTTCCATCCTGTCTTACATCTACACACAATTGTTCCCCGGTTTCCAGTGGGAATTCGTCCACACGGATTTACTCTTCCAAATGTCTTATGCTAATCTTGCCGGCCATTTGCCGCGTTTCACTACTTT
This sequence comes from Scaptomyza montana, assembly GCA_018904305.1. Taxonomy (NCBI): domain Eukaryota; kingdom Metazoa; phylum Arthropoda; class Insecta; order Diptera; family Drosophilidae; genus Scaptomyza; species Scaptomyza montana. Next base: position 112,490 of record JAEIGR010000154.1, read on the forward strand.
CTACGTTTCCTCGATTCCCTTCCGTGGGACATCACCGCGCCTTTATAATCCCGGCTACCGACCTCCTCTTGTGGGACACAACCGCACGCTTTCGATTCCCACCACGGACTAATTCGCCAGTCTCGCGCTCGGCCTGAGCGCGCTATTCCTCTTCTCGTGGATCACGACACCTTGATCGTGGGTCGCGAACGCGCGCCCGACCTTCGCTGTTCTTACGCTGGTCTCGCCGCTCTTATACTTAGCTTAAGGCCCAACCAAACGATGCATTCGTGCATGCAGAGCCGCTGCACAAATGAACGAAATGCATGCTTATGCATCAACGTCTATAGCCATACGTTGCTTAAATGCATTGTCTCTTCTTCGTCTTTCTTTTGCCAACCATTGTTGCCACATGTTCTTTTTTTATTCCATTAAAAAATATATGTTAACATTTTATGTAATATTATGTTAATAATAAAGACAACACATGTTTCTTATATCTAGTATATTATATCAATGTGTTTATAAACAATAAAATGAAGATTTAACAATATTTTTAAATATTTTCCATACAATAAAAAGACTGCGACAACTCTATGCCCAATGCATTGCTGCATGGTTTCAATTCAGTGAAACCATGCATGCGGCACTCATGCATTCGTTAAAAAATAAAACTGAACGAACCCTTGCATAAGCATCGTTTGGGCGGATACACGGCGTAGCATATGTTGAAACTTTCCGTGCAGCGGCTCTGCCTGCACGAATGCATCGTTTGGTTGGGCCTTTACTCTTTACCTTTGCCCTTTACCATGTTATATCTATGTTCTATGTTAATGTTAAGTTCTAATACAATAATATGCTATGCTGTTTATTATGTTAAAGGTTAACGTATATTCTACATGTAATGTATTGTGGGGGAGGCTTGCGCTGGGCCTACCTCACACCCCCCCCCCCTTTCTTCATGATGGTGACTTCACCCTCTCGGTGTTGGGTCACCCCAAACATTTCCGTCGCCACCGTCACCTTGAAACGGCTACGGCGTCCTTTGGGCCTCTTCCGCTCCAGCTCTGCCGCAATGATGAGTATGGCCACTGGATTCAAAATCGTGTTGCTAGGGTGGACTGTCCACGACGTTGGAAATGGAATCCGAGTTATTGGAAAGCTTTCCGATTCGAAGCCCTCCTGCCATCCTTCTATATCCTCGAACTGCTCCAGTGCTTCTGCCCCGTTCACCGCTCGTTCCAGCAACTCCACCTTACCATTTTCTGATCGTCTCTCTCTGTTGTTGACTACGGTCGTCGCTGTTTGATACCGCTTAGTGGCGTTCTCTTCCGAGGGTAGGGATTCTGACGCCCACCTCCTGGATGCCTCCTCCTGATCCATTCCTTTGACATTATCTGCGTACGCCTGTTTCCGAAAACGCTTGGCTACTTTCTCCTTCGGGGATGGGGACTTCGCCGCCGACCTCCTTTGTGCCTCCTTCTGATCCACTCCCTCAGTGCCTTTCTCCTGATGAGTGTCGCTTTTCTCCTCAATGGCTTGCAACGTGTTGAGTGGGGCTGGTTGCTCAATGTCGGGCATTGGCGCTCGTGCACGTGCGCGTGGCTCCTCTACGCTACCCACCGTGTCCATCGTCGGCTCCTTGTGCACGTATACCGTGTGCATGAAAATGGGTGGCTGCTGATGTGTACGGGGACCCGGGATTGGTCCTCTCTTGGAACCGCTCCTCTTTTCGGCGTCCTCCCTTTGAGGTGTCCCCAGGACATTCCCTCGTTGTTCCCGCTTTGCGCACTCTTTCTCCACCGCAGGATCCGCGTTGCCTCTGCCTATATTCATAGTCGGTGTTCTGAAAACTAGCTTCGCCTCAACGCACTGCATGGTCGTCCCCATCTTACCTAGAAAGTCCATTCCCAGAATGATACTATCTCGCATGGATGGCATCACAAGCAGATCTATCCTATCTCCCTATTAACGAGGCTCACCTTCGTTCGTAATACCTTTCTTATAGATATCGTCGAACCATCCGCAAGGTGTGTGTTTGCAGTCACTGACAACACTTCCCCTTTCCACTCTATCCTTTCAAAAAACTCCTCGCTCACAAAACTCCTCGTAGCCCCGGTGTCGACCGTCGCCCTCGCCAGTAAATCCCCGACCCTTACCTTGGCGACTATGTGATTATTTTCGACCTTGAGCGGATAGTCCAGCTCCTGTTTTTGGCCTGGATCACGCCGACGCCAGTCCGATCCCACTCCAGATAAAACCGCTGCTCTTTCCCCATTTTCTTTAACCGGCCTGCTTCTTTGCTTACGCCCTGAGTGCCACATTGCCTGACAATATACAACTCGCGGATTTGGGCATTCCCTCGCGAAATGTCCTCCCTGTGAGCAGCTATAACATATCCTACCGGATTCGTGTGGCCTACGCTGCTCGTGTCTGATTGAAATTTCTTCCGTTCTATTTGTTCGGGGAGCGCTGGGCTCGTTCCTCGTCAACGGCGGCTGGGTTGGCGGGCTCCGGAACGGATAAGTCTGCTCGGCGGGAACGTCCACGCCTGCCAATTTACTCGGGTACCCTTCCCCAACTGACTGCCTGTACCCTGTCTCCACGCGGCACTGACCCGTTATATATTCGAACTCTGTGGCTATTTGAGTTAGTTCTGCTAGCGTCGAAAAGTCCCTTCTACGGATATACAATCGGTACTCCTGCGCCAGATTGTCGTATACCCTATCTAACTGCTGGTCGGGCCTATATTCAAGTCAACCAAGTACTCTTTGTATCCCTCACCAACCTGTTGTCGACGTGCCCTAATATCATCTTCTAACCTATCAAAATATTTCGGGGGTAAGAAAAACTCCAAGAAATCTTTCTTAAACTCTACCCACGTCGCGTCCCTTAGTCCACTTGTTCTAAGCCACTGAGCTGCCATGCCTGTCAGCGCCACGCACATTGTCCTAGGCATACGATCAAGGCTGATGACGTATGATATGGCCCGCTCCTCAATTGCCTCCACGAACTCTAGCGGATCGGTGTACCCATCAAACTTAATACCCCATCTACAGACCTGTTCCGCGACGACGAATTGCCTGTGACCTTCATATTCCGTACAACCAGTGTCCATGCCGGGTTGGTTGTTGATATCCTCGAACTCCATGATGCTATGCTTGTTCCTCGTTGGTATTTTTTCGAAATTCTTTTACTTATTTATTTTATATATTTTTGTTTACTTTTGCTTTATTAAATTTTTAATTATTAAAAAAATTTTATATTACTCAAATATTAAAAATAAATGTTTTTTGACTTCTCTTGATCAGATTTTATTTTAATTATAAATTTTTTTTTTTATTAAATCTCAATTTTATTTATTTACTTCAAATTTAACTTAAATTGTTTAATTTTTAAGTTATTTATTTTTTTTTTACTTTTATTTATTTGACCAGTCTTTGGTTGCACAGGTGCCAGTGTTCGGCTACTTTTTTTTTCAATAGTTCTCGTCCCACTGTTCGTTTGTAAATTTTATTTTCATGCAGCAATTAAAACTTTCACTCTCGAATTTTCTCGGTCTATTGTTCACTTATGCTCCTTTTTTTCACACAGCAAAACATAAGTACCACTTTTGAGCATTCTCGTCCAACGTTCAGTTATTATCCATTTATTTATAGTTTTTTTTTTGATCGCACAAAAAAAAAAATCACTTTCAACTGTTCTTGTTACCGTGTTCAATCAATTTACTTTTATTTTTCCCATACTCGAAAAAAAAAAAACAATTTATGTGCATGTTCACTAAAACCCGACTTTTGACTCGCACTGTACCAAATTCTTCGACTCGCCCGCTAAGCCGCTCTTTAATCGGTGCATACGCATTCGTCGGCAACTACGCTGCGCCGCCAACGACCCGACTTGCACGTGTGCAATTCCCGTTCTCTTGATCGGTGCGTCCGTTTCCACCGTCACTTTCGCTACCGACTCGACTTGGAGGTGTTCAATTCCCGTTATTTCAATCGGTGTGTCCGCTTCCATCGTCACTTTCGTTGCGCCGCGCAATTGTGCAAAAAAAACGTCTAGACGCAATCCGTTTCTTTCTTCCCGTTTTGTGCACTGTGAAGTAGGCCAAGCGGGCCTAATTCACATTTACAGAAACATATAGGAAACGGCAAGAAGCCCACAATTAGTTACTTACATTTAGTCAGCTATAGACAGGAAACGGCAAGAAGCCCACAATTAGTTACTTACATTTAGTCAGCTATAGACAAGAAACGGCAAGAAGCCAACATTTATTTATATTTGTTTAGTAAAATAAGAACAACAAGAAGTCCACATTTGTTTAACATATATATAATAAACGACGAGAGGTCAACGTTTAGTTACGCACTAACATATAAGAAACGGCAAGAAGCTACGTAATACATAAGACGATAGAAGAGGCGCACGAGAGAGCCGCGACCCGAAGACCCAGCGGTCGGGAGAAGCCACGAAGCGATCAACGCCGAGGAAGAGACCGGCGCGGTTCAGTTGGTGTAGAAAGGTCCGATCGAACCCACGCGTATTTGGGAAGCGTGAACTCGTACAGTAGTTAGTCTGCATATAAGTAGTTGAAATTAATTGTAAGTCTTTGAAGAAGAAACATAACATTAAACGGAAAGAAGAGAACGAAACGAATAAAAGCTTTCTTTAATAATTTAGTCAAAACTAAACCCCTACCCCTCTGTTGTTCTTTTGATTGTTGAAGTTGGTTTGCAGCTGTCAGTTTTGCATGTCGACGCGCATACACGCTGGTCGCTGAGTTTTTTGCGCACACTTGTGCATATGTACGCGCGTGATACCCTAATCCCGTTGAAACAATCTGAGTGACCAGTGGTACTCGTACTGTGGGCTGCCCAGTACATCTTCCCCCCCGATCACTCAGCCGTTTTCGACCAACGCGGGTGTCAGGCGACACAAATTACACGTGTCTATACTTCACAAGGCGTCACTGGTGTTTGTAATAAATTTCTTGTGACGCAGAACTTTGGCCGGACTGAGATATATACCCCGGCCAAAATCTCTACCTTACAAGTGGCGCCCGAGCAGGGACGCATAAGTGAAACAGACGTAGCATAAGTTGGGAATAAAACCCCCAAACGTGCTACAAACAAGTGTAAAGTGCAAAATCAATCCGCATATACCCGACGATACCCTGGTTATCGTGCGCACATTTAAGACAAGCAAAAAAAAAGGCGACCGAGTTTTGTGCGGTTAGCGGCTTAGCGAAAGTGACGGTGATAGGGTAAACGCCGATCACATAACGGCGCTGTGCAACGGGTCAACGACAAAGGGTACAGCACGCGCAGTATAATCAAAAGTCATGTGGTTTCGAGCGCAGCTGTAGGCATCGAACAGTGGGACGAGAGCATTTGTAAAGAAGACTTGGTTACAAAGTGGTGGTTTGCAAACGAAGGTTAAACTAAATAGATAATAAAATAAATATAGTAATAATAAAATAAATATAATAATAACGAGCAAAAAAAAAAAAATTTTAAAAAAAATCGGCAGACACAGATAACAAATAAAGCAACAAAAAAAAAATAAATATATAATAGCAAATAATAAATAATAATTAGTAATAAAAAAGGTAATATTCGGCAAAAATAAAGCACTTATAGAAATTAAAATTCCGCAAAAATTAAACAATAATAGAAATCAAAATTCGGCAAAATAAAACGTAATAAAAATTCAAATTCAAAAAAATAAAAACAATAATAAAAGTACAAGTTCGGCAAAAATAATAAACATAAATAAAAATTTAAATTCGACTAAAATAATAATAACAAACAAAACTGAGAAATAATAACAAAAGAAACAAAAAAGGATAGCGGAATAGATTTAAAAAAATAAAAATAAAAATAATAAAAAAAAAAAAAATATATAAAAAAAAAAAAAAAAATTAATAACAAGATTTAACCCGAAATTTAATAAAATTGTTATTAACTGCTTGTCGATTGGTTTTGTGGTGAAGGAAAATCTAGGGTATTTTTTTTTATATAGCTTAGCGTGACCGAAATGAGCAAGCCAGATGACACACCGCTGGAGGATCGGGTCAACGCAGGCGTAGGCGTACGTTGGGTCTACCACTGCCGGAAGGAGGATTTAGAACGCCTGACGAAAGAACTAGGATTGGATCACTCAGGGAAAGTAGAGGAATTACGAAAACGGGTATGTACTTTCATAAAAGATGGGAATCACCACACAGGAGTGTGGACGCGGCTAGCCGAGTGGGGAAACGCGCTTCGCGAAAATACCTGAATCCCCCGTGCCATTAAACGTTTTTGCCCCAAGCGCACGACAGCGTCAGAAATCTGAGTCCGACCTGCTGACGTTGTCAGGGTCACCAGGGGGTTGTTCCCGATTAGCCATACACAACACCTGACAGTGAAGGGGCAAGGTACTCAAAGCGGCGTAGCATCCGGCGAGCACATGGCACCGCAAGTTAGCCTGCCTGTGACCAGCACACAAGTAGTCCCGGAGGGCAATAGATCGCGCATGAGCGCCAACTGCGGGGGTTGTGACAGTAGTAGGCAGTACATGGTCGTCCCCGAGCTGGTCAGAAAGTGGGGTGTCAGATTCGACGGTTACGCGGATCCGCTCGTTTTTATAGAGGCGCTCGAACAACGAGCGAGAGCGTATGAAATCAACTTAGACCGGATGCCCAGGGCTATGAGCGAAGCGTTGACAGGCATGGCAGCATGTTGGTTTTCGACGAGCGACCTCAGTGACGCGAGTTGGGTCGCATTTAAAAGGGAGTTTTACGAGTTCTTCCTACCTCCACAATATTTTGATAGGCTAGAAGACCAAATTAGGGCCCGTCGGCAACGCGCCGGCGAGGGTTACAAAGAATACATGGTCGATTTGAGGAGACTTATGCGCCATGCCGGGTACGGGGCGGAACAGGAGTTGAACCGTATTTATGAGAACCTGGCCCGGGAGTACAGACTCTATATCCGTAGAAGAGATTTCGCGACACTTGTTCAACTGACCCAGCTAGCAGCAGAATTTGAAGGTATCCCAGGGCAAAACCGGGAGGCAATGGGAGTTAGGAATATGATAGGAGTCGATCACTCACACGAGTCTAGGGTCGGGGACACGCCCGCTAGGCAAGACAATCCTTTCCGGAACCCGCCAGCGCAGTTACCGTTGGCGCGGAATGGCCCAAATAACGTGAGGGCAGGGGGAAGCGGAGAAATCTCGAACGGCATGCTGGGACAAGAGCATATAAGGCCGAGGGGAACCAGTCGCGTGTGTTATAATTGTTCGCAGGAAGGGCATTTTGCCCGAGAATGCTCAAATCCAAAGGTGCTGTGCTGTAGGCAGTGTGGCGCGCAGGGCGTGAGCACCAGTATGTGTTGCGGAAAGGGGGCGGGAAACGAGCAGCCGCGTCATCCGGAGTGGGATCGGATGGGCGTCGGCGCGAGTCAGTCCCAGAAATAGTATACCCTCTTAGAGTCGAAAATAGTCGCATAGTCGCCATGGTAGGAGTCGGGGACCGAGGTGCAGAAGCGACAGTCGACACGGGGGCTACTAGGAGCTTCGTAAGCGAGGAGTTTTTCCGCGAGATTGAGATGAAAGGGGAAGTTTTTCTCTGCAGCCGCAAAAACACGCTTAGCCGACGGGTCGAGCGTCGCCATTAGCAAGCTGTTGCGGACAAAAGTAAAGTTAGTAGGTAAAGAAGTGACAATGGATCTGCTGGTAATGCCATCCATGTTGGATAGTCTCATTCTGGGAATGGACTTTCTGTGTAAGATAGGTACGACGGTTCAATGTGGCGAAGCGAGGTTGATTCTACAAAGCGCCGAAGCGCCGACCGAGGGTACCGACAAGGTCGAGGCGGAGACTCCAGCAGGAAAAGAGCGCGAGACGCACGAGTCGGAGAGCGCATTGCGGGGAAGTGACCCGAGAGAATCCTGCGAGGAGGGTACAACAACAGAGGAGCGAGAGGCAAACCGAGACGCAGCGTCAGCCGTTGAGAAGCCATCGTTAGGTCAATTGGGTAACGCAGGCGTGGCTGTACCCCACGGAAGGCACCCAGAGCCCGACGAAAAGCAAGAAGATGTTAACGAGGAAGAGCAACAATGGCCAGCGAGCTTGGATCCCGCAATACAAAAGTTTCTGAAGGAGGAGTTGCAATTGTTCGAGGAGTTACGAGGTGTGTCCAACATAGCCGAGCATCACATTGTTATGAGGGATAACAAGCCGATCAAGCAGAGGTACTATCCCAAAAACCCTGCAATGCAGCACGTGATCGACCAACAAGTGGACGAACTGATTGAGGCAGGGGCCATAGAACCATCGAGAAGCCCACACAGCGCGCCTCTTGTACTCGTTCGCAAGAAAACGAATGAATGGAGGATGTGCGTCGACTACAGGCAGCTCAACGCGCACTCAATACCCGACGCATACCCCGTTCCCCGGTTTAATCAAATCTTGGAGAAGTTGAGAAACGCGCGATTTATATCGACGTTAGACTTGAAACACGGCTATTGGCAAATCCCCATGGCAGCGGACAGTCGGGAGTGCACGGCGTTCACGGTGCCTGGCCGAGGGCTGTTCCAGTGGAAGGTCATGCCGTTTGGATTGCATTCGGCCGGCGCTACATTTCAGAGAACCCTGGATACGGTGATCGGCCCTGGGATGGAGCCCCACGCGTTCGCTTACTTGGACGACATCATCATAGTCAGCAAAACAGAGGAAGAACACTTAGAGAACTTGAGGGAAGTGTTCCACAGGCTGAGGAAGGCTAATCTGAAGCTGAATCGAAGGAAATGTTCTTTCTTCCAAAGGAAGCTGGTATACCTCGGGCACCTGGTGAGCGGCGAAGGCATCCAGACGGACCCTGCCAAAGTGGAAGCCATCAATAATTTGAAAGCCCCGACTAGCAAAAAGGAGCTCAGGAGGTGCCTGGGGATGGCGTCATGGTACCGTCGGTTCGTGCCTAATTTCACTACGATGGTGCAGCCTATGACAGGCTTGTTGAAGAAAACCCGGAAATGGTCGTGGGACGAAGAGCAGCAAACAGCACTAGACAACCTCAAACGGTGCTTGACAACCGCTCCGATATTGGTTTGCCCGGATTTCGAGGAAAAATTCACGCTCCAGACAGACGCAAGCGATTATGGCATCGGAGGGGTGCTCACCCAAAAGATCGACCAACAAGAGAGGGTCATTTCCTACACGAGTCGGAAACTTTCGAAAGCGGAAATGAACTACTCCGCGACAGAAAAGGAGTGCCTGGCGATCGTGTGGTCAATTCGGAAATTGAGATGCTATCTAGAGGGATACCACTTCGACGTCGTGACGGATCACATGGCTCTAAAATGGTTGAACTCCATCGAAAGCCCAACGGGAAGAATAGCACGGTGGGCATTGGAGCTCCAGCAATACCAATTCGACGTGAAGTACAGAAAAGGGAAGCTCAACGTGGTAGCAGACGCGCTGTCGCGAGACCCGTTGGAGCAACTCCAGCAAGCCGTGGTTCAGCAGTCAAAAGGGAAATGGATCCAAGGGTTACGAGAAAAGATAGCCAAAGAACCAGCCAAATACGCAGACTACACGGAAGAAAACGGACAGTTATACCGCCACCTAGGCCACCGGGCGGATGACGAAGACTATATCCCGTGGAAGCTATGCGTGGACGATGACCATAAGAGGAGGGTGTTGCAGGAATGCCACGACGCGCCGACCGCCGGTCACCAGGGTATCCGGAAAACAGTCATGAGGCTGTCGCAGCGCTATTATTGGCCAGGTATGTTCAGAGATGCGTCCAGGTACGTTAGACGTTGCGAAAAATGCCAGCTATTCAAGACGGAGCAGAGGAAGCCAGCTGGTCAGATGTTAACCCGCCAGGTGGCGGAGCCAATGGCCATCCTGTGCGCGGACTTTGTGGGTCCCCTTCCGCGCTCAAAACAGGGCAATACTATGTTGTTAGTATTCCACGACGCATTCACGAAGTGGGTAGAACTGGTTCCTTTAAAAAGAGCAACAGCAGCAACTCTACAGAAAGCCTTTCGCGAGCGAATCTTATGCCGTTTCGGCGTACCCAAGAAATTCGTATGCGACAACGGAGTCCAGTTCACAAGCCGGAGTTTCAAGGCATTTTTGAACTCGTTAGGCGTAGAGGTGGAACATACGGCCCCATACTGCCCACAGGAGAATCCGACGGAGAGGACAAACAGGACGGTGAAAACGATGATAGCGCAGTACATCTCGGGAAATCAAAGTTCGTGGGACGAACTAATACCCGAAATCTCGTTGGCAGTCAACTCAAGCATAGCTGATTCGACAGGATTTTCCCCGGCGTTCCTGATGCAGGGAAGAGAACCTCGGTTGCCAGCAACGTTATACGACGAGAAGACACCGGGTACAGGAAATGCATCGCAAACACCTGGGGAGAAAGCGGACCGCCTGAGGGAAGTGTTCAAGATAGCGCAGGGAAACCAACAGCGAGCGTCAAAGGATCAAGGGAGGAATTACAATCTGAGAAGGAGGGAATGGAGGCCGACGATCAACGAACTGGTTTTGTTGAGGACCCACCAACTCTCAAAAGCCAGCGACGGGTTCGCTGCAAAGCTGGCACCGAAATACGAGGGACCATGCCGGGTTAAAAGATTCATCTCTCCGAATGTCGTGCGATTAGCAAAAGAAGGGGAGCGCAAGAGCCGGACGGCTAGCATCTCGCAATTGAAACCTTTTCAACAAGAAGACGAAGACGACACAGCGAGTCTACAACAGGAAGCGAAGATAAGCGAAAGGCGATGCCCATCATAAGCAGACGCTCACGTTTTGCCTTTCTTCTTTTCCCCACTTATTCGTTTTCAGAAACCCACTAACAAAAACCCACCCAAAAACAAAAAGAAAAAAAACATTTGCATCTCGTATAAAACACAATAATAACCCATACACAATTTCTTACCCACAGGCAATGGAAGCTAAAGACAAAAAGAGCCTCAGTGAAGCCATAGAGGGGCCAGCCAGCTACGAGGGTTATACCCGTGAGCGTTCGTCCGGGATTGGGGTGGCAACAACCGACACGTATGAGCAAATGATAAGCCCCACAGCACTCGTGAACAAGCACGTACACACAGAAGCCTCAATTGAAGATACGCTCGAGGGAGTGGTGATCCGTATAATGGAGTTGACGACCTATAGCGTCGGACCACCGCAACCAAGGTCGCAGCAGCCACCCGAAGCGACCGGCGTGCCGACGGACGAGGAATGGGCAGAATGGGAGTCACCGAAGGTACAGCAAGAAGCCGAAGACGAGATCGTCGGATGGGAAGAAGGGCTGGACGCAACGCTGGAAGCCGAACGAGAAGACCAGAAGACGACCATCCGCGTTGAGCCGCCGCACCCGACAGAAGAAGAATGGGCAGAATGGGAGTCGCCGAAGGTAGAACAGGAGACCGAAGATGAGATCGTTGGATGGGAGGAAGGGTTGGACGCAACGCTGGAAGACAAGCAAGAAGACCCACCGCGCAGCTCGGAGCCCACACCATCACGACCTAGGCAAGAACGAGTGCAGGTACCCTGGCTTTGGACTTGCTACCCGAACGATGAAATTCTGACGGCAAAAGCGGTAAAGGAAATCCGCGCGAGGCTCCGCAACGTAGGGTCGACGGGACGACGCAACCGTTTCACGGCAGCTGCCGGCGGCGTGACTTTTGCCGTAACCCCACACCGCGACGGTACGGTCACGGTCACGAAGAAAGGGGGGGGTGTGAAGTAGGCCAAGCGGGCCTAATTCACATTTACAGAAACATATAGGAAACGGCAAGAAGCCCACAATTAGTTACTTACATTTAGTCAGCTATAGACAGGAAACGGCAAGAAGCCCACAATTAGTTACTTACATTTAGTCAGCTATAGACAAGAAACGGCAAGAAGCCAACATTTATTTATATTTGTTTAGTAAAATAAGAACAACAAGAAGTCCACATTTGTTTAACATATATATAATAAACGACGAGAGGTCAACGTTTAGTTACGCACTAACATATAAGAAACGGCAAGAAGCTACGTAATACATAAGACGATAGAAGAGGCGCACGAGAGAGCCGCGACCCGAAGACCCAGCGGTCGGGAGAAGCCACGAAGCGATCAACGCCGAGGAAGAGACCGGCGCGGTTCAGTTGGTGTAGAAAGGTCCGATCGAACCCACGCGTATTTGGGAAGCGTGAACTCGTACAGTAGTTAGTCTGCATATAAGTAGTTGAAATTAATTGTAAGTCTTTGAAGAAGAAACATAACATTAAACGGAAAGAAGAGAACGAAACGAATAAAAGCTTTCTTTAATAATTTAGTCAAAACTAAACCCCTACCCCTCTGTTGTTCTTTTGATTGTTGAAGTTGGTTTGCAGCTGTCAGTTTTGCATGTCGACGCGCATACACGCTGGTCGCTGAGTTTTTTGCGCACACTTGTGCATATGTACGCGCGTGATACCCTAATCCCGTTGAAACAATCTGAGTGACCAGTGGTACTCGTACTGTGGGCTGCCCAGTACATCTTCCCCCCCGATCACTCAGCCGTTTTCGACCAACGCGGGTGTCAGGCGACACAAATTACACGTGTCTATACTTCACAAGGCGTCACTGGTGTTTGTAATAAATTTCTTGTGACGCAGAACTTTGGCCGGACTGAGATATATACCCTGGCCAAAATCTCTACCTTACAGCACGCGCGATAAAACAGGGTATGACCGGGTACATTTGTTCCACGAACACTTGTTAGTAATGCTTTTTTTTTTTTTTTTTTTTGGATTTTTAATTCCAAACTGCACTACTTCTCTTACGCGTATACGTCCCTGCTCGGGCGCCACTTGTAAAGTAGTGATTTTGGCCGGGGTATGAAACTCAGTCCGGCCAAGGTTCCACGTTACAAGAATTATTTAAATTTGCCGAAACGTACTCGCGAGTTGGAGGCAAGCTAGTCCGCCTTTACCCCGGGGTTTAGATTTCGCGACAGCTGGCGATCAGGGAGGCGTACGGGACAAGCCACAGTACAAGTACCGCCGATAGCAAAGGTTATGTTCCCTCGCAAGTCGAGATCGCGCGGATGCCAAAGCTCCGTAACCGAACCGACTGAATGATTTGGGAAGCGTACGGGACGAGCCACAGTACGCGTGCCGCTGTTCACTCAGATTCTAACCACAACCGCACCTAGTAACATGCCGACCGCGTGCACATATACGTATGCGTGTATGCTCGTATGCGTGTATATTTAATGACCCTCAGGTCGGAATAAAGACACACGTGTTTTAAGGCTATGCTGCTTTATTTCACAAAGATTCACTTGAACTTTCCATCCTGTCTTATATCTACACACAATTGTTCCCCGGTTTCGAGTGGGAATTCGTCCACACGGATTTACTCTTCCAAATGTCTTATGCTAATCTTGCCGGCCATTTGCCGCGTTTCACTACTTGCTACGTTTTCTCGATTCCCTTCCGTGGGACATCACCGCGCCTTTATAATCCCGGCTACCGACCTCCTCTTGTGGGACACAACCGCACGCTTTTGATTCCCACCACGGACTAATTCGCCAGTCTCGCGCTCGGCCTAAGCGCGCTATTCCTCTTCTCGTGGATCACGACACCTTGATCGTGGGTCGCGAACGTGCGCCCGACCTTCGCTGTTCTTACGCTGGTCTCGCCGCTCTTATACTTAGCTTACTCTTTACTTTTGCCCTTTACCATGTTATATCTATGTTCTATGTTAATGTTAAGTTCTAATACAATAATATGCTTTGCTGTTTATTATGTTAAAGGTTAACGTATATTCTACATGTAATGTACTGTGGCTTGCACTGGGCCTACCTCACAATATGTTTGATATTGATTGTTAAACGTCTAAGTCGAGGTCTATTTCTGTTCATGTAATTTGCTCACCTTAAAGTAAGAAAATTAATATTTAATAAAATAGGCCGTGTACAGTTGTTAGCCGGTCGTCACTGTGTGACCACGCGTCGTCGCGCAGAGCCAAGCCCGAATGCAAAGCGAAGCAAAGCGATGTGAAGACACTCACACAAATACAACGAAAAAAAAAAAAAAAGCAAATTATACTTTAATAAGTACAAACGGCCAAATGTTAGGTGGATAACTAACATATACACAATTAATTAATATTAATTGTTTAAATGCTTGTTAAACACATGTTCGTGAAGTGTTCGTTTCGTTTTACATCGTGTAAAATGTTAATATATGTGAACTGACGCGCGCATAAAGACTTGCAAGTGATATTTCTAGCCGTACACGCATACAAATTAATTAAGTTTCAGTTAATACATATGCGTAGTGCAAGGCAGAAATAATAAATCATAAACAATTATGCCGCGAAAAGGCAAGAAATGCGTGTGCAATAAGTGACCCTTATTCAGTGAAGTCTCGCTTACACACGCATACAAGGACAATTCCCACTATAAGCGGTACTCATACTAAGCAACTACGTGTGCAAAAGGATGGAGAGAGAGCGTGTGCATCATTGTTGGATGAAAGCCATGCAAATGTGTTGGTGTGTTCGGCCGCTGGCGCTCACACCAATGCAGGCGAAAGCGCGGGAGTGCATACGACGCCGAAAAAGTTGGCGCCAATAAATGCATCTAATGTTGCTTTGGCAGTATTAGAGCATAAGCAAGCAATGCAAACTGTTCCCAGTACGAGCAATGGCAGTGCAGCCAATATCAGCGCTGCTCAATTGCTCCAAAACTGCAGTAATGAAAGCGACGGATGGATTACTGGGTCGAATAGCGATATCAGGATTGTGGACACCGACACCTCGTTTGATGTTTCAACCCTTGATATGGCTTTACTCGAGACATCGGATGAAACGTATTTTGCCTCTGCCAATACTGAGGTACTAAAAGTTTCATTGCCTTCAAAACTATTAGTTGGTGCTGGCAAAAAGCGCAAAACAAAGATGCCAAAGCGTGTCGTCAAGAAACACGTTTCTTTTGTTTTACGCGCCAATTCTACTGACGGCAGCACGGGCAAGATGTGCGTCAGTGATTTAGATCAGGATGTGTGTGACTCTCCACCACAAACCAGCCAGCAAGCAGTGCACAAACAACAGCAGCATCGAGAGCAACAGCCAGTGCAACAACAACAACACCAGCCAAAGCAGCAAATTCGTCAGCCTACAGTTGTGCAGCCACTGCAGCTCACTATCTCGCAAAGTTTGCAGCAAATTGGTGAGCAGCAGCAGCAGCGACAACAACAGCAGCAACAAATGCAAGTTGTGTTGAGCGGCAAAATTCCAGCGATTTTTCTGCCAGATGTCGATGAAATGCAAAAAATCATTGACATGCTCAACAAAACCTCGGCGGCTACTAAATTCACCACCAAGTGCTCCATCAGTGGTGGATTACGTATATTATGCAAGGATCTGGACGCATATAAAACGACCATTGCGTCTCTGGACAACGGGGACACTCAACTCCATACCCATCAACTGCATGCAGTACGAGGGTATCGTATTGTGATCCGGAATCTGCACTACTCCACTACAAGCGACTGGATCAAAACACAGCTTCACCAACTGGGCTATAGTGCCCGCTACATCAGTGTGCCAAAACATCGCTTCACGGGTAAGCCCTTAAATATCTTTGAGGTTGAGCTAGAGCCAAGGTTGGACGGCTACATCGAGAAGATTTTATCACTGACTCAACTGGGAATCCAGTATGTTCTAGTTGAGCGGCAAATGAGGAACCTGGAGCCAGTTCAGTACCATCGCTGTCAGGAATTCGGCCACAGCAAGAACTACTGCCGAAAAGGGTTTGTCTGCATGAAGTGTGCAGGCAAACATGCCACTTCCACCTGCACCAAACCCAGGTCCACTACAGCTACATGTGCGAACTGCAAGGGCGAGCACATAGCCAGTTATAGAGGTTGCTCAACATTTTAACAAGCTAGGAGCAGACTTTTATTGTCAAAACTTAAGCTAGACTACACTGCAGTCAATAATAATTATAATAATAATAATTATAATAAAAATAAAAATAGCAGTCGTCAGCTACAAGCGCCAGTCCAGCATTACAGCCAGCAACAACAGCAGCATGAACGCACTCCCCGTGCGCAAAAGCAGCAGCAAATCCGTCCAGCGGCTCAGCAACAACAGCAGCAGCGAAATGACATGAAACGAAAAGACAATAATATAAATAAAAAACCGACATACAGCCAAATAACGCGTGGGACCAGCAGCAACTCCACACAGTTCGGTCGTCCTCGCAGATGCCAGCAGCAGTTGATCCAATGGTTCTTCTGTTGCAACAAAATCTTGCGGGGATGGCTGAAATTAACAAGAAATTTGACTTACTAATGACTACACTATTGACATTAATAACAGCAAATAAGGACAAATAACATGCTAATTATGGACCACTAAGTTTGACAGACACTTGACTACGAATTGCAAATAACCCCTATGACGCCTATTTTGATTGCCAATGGTGTGCACAAAAGAGATCTGTGCCACCGAATTTATATGGATCCACAACGATCAAACACCATAGTTGTGTTTGATTTACAAAAATTGCTCACAACTCTACAAACTTGCTGCTCTCAATGTAGCAGTTTGTTTTCACAAGCATGGAAGTTGCATACTTATATACAGATATTATGCCTATGGGCGATTATATATACATAAATTCTATGATTTTCAATGAAAACGGTCTGAGTTTTCTATTGAAAAGTTCCTATGAGGATATTACATGGCAATCACTTAGGCATCATCTGGCACAAACACAAGCCAATACGCATCACGGGATAATAATTCAACTCCAACAAATACTCACCGGATGAATAAACAGCGATTAGCGGCAGTTTCAACGCCAGGATCGGCGAGGATGGCTGCACACCAGCAGCTTTTTCAACCCGGCACATGCGATTCTGGCTACTCGGGCGTTTGCAGCGTCAGCGGCATACTTTTGCAAATTTTCATGCCATTTGCACTGGCGTATGCAAACAAATAGAGCGGCTACATATCCATCGGACGAAACAACATCCAGCCGTTCCAGCTAATCCGCAGTTTGAAATCTGCTAAACAAAATTCTGTTTATATATTTTAAGCAAAAAAAGTCTAACAAACACAAGTAAACCCAATTCAAACCTGGATGCAAACTGGTCATAAGATTGCAACAGCGCTTCCAGCCGTTGCTTCCCAAACAGCGACATCCTTCCTGGTCCATATCGTCGTCGCTGGAACTCCATCGGTCAACTCCAGCGGCATCCACAGCATCTTTTGGTCATCTCCCTAGTCTTGGTCCAGCGTGGTTTTGTACTTTTTGTCGTGCGGTCCAAATTGCATGCAGCAATTTCTTCAGCGTCAGCGGCAGAGTCATCCCAGCACCTGAAAAGAAAAGAAAAATGATTAATATTAATGTAATTTGTACTATTTGTTTCTAATTTGCTTAATATTTACAAATTATTGTCACTTATTTGTCACTGTGTGACCAAATATGTGCACAATAATTATTCCATAACAGCTGCTTTGGGCTGCCAGCAGCTAGTAAATACGAAGTTGCCAGATCAATGGTATGGTGCTTCTAGTCATTTAAATTCAAATTTCAAATGTCTAAAACTATTGACTATCATTTAAATTGTCTCAAATTCATGTTTAAATGTTTAAATGTATTTTAGATAGTCAATAATTATTTTAATGTCATTTTCTGCTGTTTGTGTTGTTTCACCGCAATGCAGCGTTATTTATTTATTTATTAACTTATTTATGTTTAGAAATAAGGTTAGGTCCATCAATTTTCACAATGAGTTGCTATAAGAAAAGTAATGAGTTGAATAAAATAAGGCAGCATCAGTTAGATGCCGGCCCCCAATGTGCGAGCATCGCTCAAACACACAACTGAAAACAAGTAAGAGGGCTCTAGTCGGGAGAGCCCGACTAGAAGATACCCTGAACCCAGTTGCAATAAATAAATTAAATTTATATAATACTTTGGTATACTGAAT
Organism: Scaptomyza montana; assembly: GCA_018904305.1. NCBI lineage: Eukaryota > Metazoa > Arthropoda > Insecta > Diptera > Drosophilidae > Scaptomyza > Scaptomyza montana. The sequence goes on from JAEIGR010000154.1 coordinate 130,450, forward strand.
TAACTTCAATCGATTAAATTCGATATCTCCGGTGTTTCTTAACCGACTTGGACGAAATTTTCAGAAAAGATCTATCGTTACCCATTCTTTCAACCCTCATTTTTACATTTTCCAAATTCGATATTTTTTTGTTATCGATCACATGTGTATATCGGAAACCAGAATAGTTATCGATAATTTGAAGCAAACTTGTTCTGCTCATGATATAGGAGAACTTATATCCAAAATCTGAAATTCTAGCTCTTGTAGTCTCTGAGATCCTCGCGTTCATAAAGACGGACAGACGGACGGACAGACGGACATGGCTATATCGACTCGGCTGTCGATGCTGATCAAGAATATATATACTTTATGGGGTCGGAGATGCTTCCTTCTGCCTGTTACATACTTTTGCACAAAATCATTATACCCTTATTTACCCATTTTATGGGTTAAAGGTATAAAAAGCACAAAACTGAAGAAAAAAAAACGGAAAAAAAGCAAATTATACTTTTATAAGTAAAAACGGCAAGTGTTAGGCGGATAACTAACATATACACAATTAATATTAATTAATTGTTTAAATGCTTGTTAAACACATGTTCGTGAAGTGTTCGTTTCGTTTTACATCGTGTAAAATGTAAATATATGTGAACTGACGCGCGCATAAAGACTTGCAAGTGATATTTCTAGCCGTACACGCATACAAATTAATTAAGTTTCAGTTAATACATATGCGTAGTGCAAGGCAGAAATAATAAATCATAAACAATTATGCCGCGAAAGGCAAGAAATGCGTGTGCAATAAGTGACCCTTATTCAGTGAAGTCTCGCTTACACACGCATACAAGGACAATTCCCACTATAAGCGGTACTCATACTAAGCAACTACGTGTGCAAAAGGATGGAGAGAGAGCGTGTGCATCAGTGTTGGATGAAAGCCATGCAAATGTGTTGGTGTGTTCGGCCGCTGGCGCTCACACCAATGCAGGCGATAGCGCGGGAGTGCATACGACGCCGAAAAAGTTGGCGCCAATAAATGCATCTAATGTTGCTTTGGCAGTATTAGAGCATAAGCAAGCAGTGCAAACTGTTCCCAGTACGAGCAATGGCAGTGCAGCCAATATCAGCGCTGCTCAATTGCTCCAAAACTGCAGTAATGGAAGCGACGGATACATTACTGGGTCGAATAGCGATATCAGGATTGTGGACACCGACACCTCGTTTGATGTTTCAACCCTTGATATGGCTTTACTCGAAACATCGGATGAAACTTACTTTGCCTCTGCCAATACTGAGGTACTAAAAGTTTCATTGCCTCCAAAACTGTGTGTTGGTGCTGGCAAAAAGCGCAAAACAAAGATGCCAAAGCGTTTCGTCAAGAAACACGCTTCTTCTGTTTAACGCGCCAATTCTACTGACGGCAGCACGGGCAAGATGTGCGTCAGTGATTTAGATCAGGATGTGTGTGACTCTCCACCACAAACCAGCCAGCAGTGCACAAACAACAGCAGCATCAAGAGCAACAGCCAGTGCAACAACAACAACACCAGCCAAAGCAGCAAATTCGTCAGCCTACAGTTGTGCAGCCACTGCAGCTCACTATCTCGCAAAGTTTGCAGCAAATTGGTGAGCAGCAGCAGCAGCGACAACAACAGCAGCAACAAATGCAAGTTGTGTTGAGCGGCAAAATTCCAGCGATTTTTCTGCCAGATGTCGATGAAATGCAAAAAATCATTGACATGCTCAACAAAACCTCGGCGGCTACTAAATTCACCACCAAGTGCTCCATCAGTGGTGGATTACGTATATTATGCAAGGATCTGGACGCATATAAAACGACCATTGCGTCTCTGGACAACGGGGACACTCAACTCCATACCCATCAACTGCGTGCAGTACGAGGGTATCGTATTGTGATCCGGAATCTGCACTACTCCACTACAAGCGACTGGATCAAAACACAGCTTGACCAACTGGGCTATAGTGCCCGCTACATCAGTGTGCCGAAACATCGCTTCACGGGTAAGCCCTTAAATATCTTTGAGGTTGAGCTAGAGCCAAGGTTGGACGGCTACATCGAGAAGATTTTATCACTGACTCAACTGGGAATCCAGTATGTTCTAGTTGAGCGGCAAATGAGGAACCTGGAGCCAGTTCAGTACCATCGCTGTCAGGAATTCGGCCACAGCAAGAACTACTGCCGAAAAGGGTTTGTCTGCATGAAGTGTGCAGGCAAACATGCCACTTCCACCTGACCAAACCCAGGTCCACTACAGCTACATGTGCGAACTGCAAGGGCGAGCACATAGCCAGTTATAGAGGTTGCTCAACATTTTAACAAGCTAGGAGCAGACTTTTATTGTCAAAACTTAAGCTAGACTACACTGCAGTCAATAATAATTATAATAATAATAATTATAATAAAAATAAAAATAGCAGTCGTCAGCTACAAGCGCCAGTCCAGCATTACAGCCAGCAACAACAGCAGCATGAACGCACTCCCCGTGCGCAAAAGCAGCAGCAAATCCGTCCAGCGGCTCAGCAACAACAGCAGCAGCGAAATGACATGAAACGAAAAGACAATAATATAAATAAAAAACCGACATACAGCCAAATAACGCGTGGGACCAGCAGCAACTCCACACAGTTCGGTCGTACTCGCAGATGCCAGCAGCAGTTGATCCAATGGTTCTTCTGTTGCAACAAAATCTTGCAGGGATGGCTGAAATTAACAAGAAATTTGACTTACTAATGACTACACTATTGACATTAATAACAGCAAATAAGGACAAATAACATGCTAATTATGGACCACTAAGTTTGACAGACACTTGACTACGAATTGCAAATAACCCCTATGACGCCTATTTTGATTGCCAATGGTGTGCACAAAAGAGATCTGTGCCACCGAATTTATATGGATCCACAACGATCAAACACCATAGTTGTGTTTGATTTACAAAAATTGCTCACAACTCTACAAACTTGCTGCTCTCAATGTAGCAGTTTGTTTTCACAAGCATGGAAGTTGCATACTTATATACAGATATTATGCCTATGGGCGATTATATATACATAAATTCTATGATTTTCAATGAAAACGGTCTGAGTTTTTTATTGAAAAGTTCCTATGAGGATATTACATGGCAATCACTTAGGCATCATCTGGCACAAACACAAGCCAATACGCATCACGGGATAATAATTCAACTCCAACAAATACTCATCGGATGAATAAACAGCGATTAGCGGCAGTTTCAACGCCAGGATCGGCGAGGATGGCTGCACACCAGCAGCTTTTTCAACCCGGCACATGCGATTCTGGCTACTCGGGCGTTTGCAGCGTCAGCGGCATACTTTTGCAAATTTGCATGCCATTTGCACTGGCGTATGCAAACAAATAGAGCGGCTACATATCCATCGGATGAAACAACATCCAGCCGTTCCAGCTAATCCGCAGTTTGAAATCTGCTAAACAAAATTCTGTTTATATATATTAAGCAAAAAAAGTCTAACAAACACAAGTAAACCCAATTCAAACCTGGATGCAAACTGGTCATAAGATTGCAATAGCGCTTCCAGCCGTTGCTTCCCAAACAGCGACATCCTTCCTGGTCCATATCGTCGTCGCTGGAACTCCATCGGTCAACTCCAGCGGCATCCACAGCATCTTTTGGTCATCTCCCTAGTCTTGGTCCAGCGTGGTTTTGTACTATTTGTCGTGCGGTCCAAATTGCATGCAGCAATTTCTTCAGCGTCAGCGGCAGAGTCATCCCAGCACCTGAAAAGAAAAGAAAAATGATTAATATTAATGTAATTTGTACTATTTGTTTCTAATTTGCTTAATATTTACAAATTATTGTCACTTATTTGTCACTGTGTGACCAAATATGTGCACAATAATTATTCCATAACAGCTGCTTTGGGCTGCCAGCAGCTAGTAAATACGAAGTTGCCAGATCAATGGTATGGTGCTTCTAGTCATTTAAATTCAAATTTCAAACGTCTAAAACTATTGACTATCATTTAAATTGTCTCAAATTCATGTTTAAATGTTTAAATGTATTTTAGATAGTCAATAATTATTTTAATGTCATTTTCTGCTGTTTGTGTTGTTTCACCGCAATGCAGCGTTATTTATTTATTTATTAACTTATTTATGTTTAGAAATAAGGTTAGGTCCATTAATTTTCACAATGAGTTGCTATAAGAAAAGTAATGAGTTGAATAAAATAAGGCAGCATCAGTTAGATGCCGGCCCCCAATGTGCGAGCATCGCTCAAACACACAACTCAAAACAAGTAAGAGGGCTCTAGTCGGGAGAGCCCGACTAAAAGATACCCTGAACCCAGTTGCAATAAATAAATTACATTTATATAATACTTTGGTATACTGACTTAACTTCAATCGATTAAATTCGATATCTCCGGTGTTTCTTAACCGACTTGGACGAAATTTTCAGAAAAGATCTATCGTTACCCATTCTTTCAAACCTCATTTTTACATTTTCCAAATTCGATATTTTTTTGTTATCGATCACATGTGTATATCGGAAACCAGAATAGTTATCGATAATTTGAAGCAAACTTGTTTGCTCATGATATAGGAGAACTTATATCCAAAATCTGAAGTTTCTAGCTCTTGTAGTCTCTGAGATCCACGCGTTCATACAGACGGACAGACGGACGGGCAGACGGACATGGCTATATCGACTCGGCTGTTGATGCTGATCAAGAATATATATACTTTATGGGGTCGGAGATGCTTCCTTCTGCCTGTTACATACTTTTGCACAAAATCATTATACCCTTATTTACCCATTTTATGGGTGAAAGGTATAAAAAGCACAAAACTGAAGAAAAAAAAACGGAAAAAAGCAAATTATACTTTAATAAGTAAAAACGGCAAGTGTTAGGCGGATAACTAACATATACACAATTAATATTAATTAATTGTTTAAATGCTTGTTAAACACATGTTCGTGAAGTGTTCGTTTCGTTTTACATCGAGTAAAATGTTAATATATGTGAACTGACGCGCGCATAAAGACTTGCAAGTGATATTTCTAGCCGTACACGCATACAAATTAATTAAGTTTCAGTTAATACATATGCGTAGTGCAAGGCAGAAATAATAAATCATAAACAATTTACCGCGAAAGGCAAGAAATGCGGGTGCAATAAGTGACCCTTATTCACTGAAGTCTCGCTTACACACGCATACAAGGACAATTCCCACTATAAGCGGCACTCATACTAAGCAACTACGTGTGCAAAAGGATGGAGAGAGAGCGTGTGCATCAGTGTTGGATGAAAGCCATGCAAATGTGTTGGTGTGTTCGGCCGCTGGCGCTCACACCAATGCAGGAGAAAGCGCGGGAGTGCATACGACGCCGAAAAAGTTGGCGTCAATAAATGCATCTAATGTTGCTTTGGCAGTATTAGAGCATAAGCAAGCAGTGCAAACTGTTCCCAGTACGAGCAATGGCAGTGCAGCCAATATCAGCGCTGCTCAATTGCTCCAAAACTGCAGTAATGGAAGCGACGGATACATTACTGGGTCGAATAGCGATATCAGGATTGTGGACACCGACACCTCGTTTGATGTTTCAACCCATGATATGGCCCTACTCGAAACATCGGATCAAACTTACTTTGCCTCTGCCAACATGAGGTACTAAATGTTTCATTGCCTCCAAAACTGTGTGTTGGTGCTGGCAAAAAGCGCAAAACAAAGATGCCAAGGCGTGTCGTCAAGAAACACGCTTCTTCTGTTTTACGCGCCATTTCTACTGACGGCAGCACGGGCAAGATGTGCGTCAGTGATTTAGATCAGGATGTGTGTGACTCTCCACCACAATCCAGCCAGCAAGCAGTGCACAAACAACAGCAGTATCGAGAGCAACAGCCAGTGCAACAACAACAACACCAGCCAAAGCAGCAAATTCGTCAGCCTACAGTTGTGCAGCCACTGCAGCTCACTATCTCGCAAAGTTTGCAGCAAATTGGTGAGTAGCAGCAACAGCGACAACAACAACAGCAACAAAAGCAAGTTGTGTTGAGCGGCAAAATTCCAGCGATTTTTCTGCCAGATGTCGATGATATGCAAAAAATCATTGACATGCTCAACAAAACCTCGGCGGCTACTAAATTCACCACCAAGTGCTCCATCAGTGGTGGATTACGTATCTGTGCAAGGATCTGGACGCATATAAAACGACCATTGCGTCTCTGGACAACGGGGACACTCAACTCCATACCCATCAACTGCGTGCAGTACGAGGGTATCGTATTGTGATCCGGAATCTGCACTACTCCACTACAAGCGACTGGATCAAAACACAGCTTCACCAACTGGGCTATAGTGCCCGCTACATCAGTGTGCCAAAACATCGCTTCACGGGTAAGCCCTTAAATATCTTTGAGGTTGAGCTAGAGCCAAGGCTGGACGGCTACAACGAGAAGATTTTATCTTTGACTCAACTGGGAATCCAGTCTGTTCTAGTTGAGCGGCAAATGAGGAAGCTGGAGCCAGTTCAGTGCCATCGCTGTCAGGAATTCGGCCACAGCAAGAACTACTGCCGAAAAGGGTTTGTCTGCATGAAGTGTTTAGGCAAACATGCCACTTCCACCTGCACATAACCCAGGTCCACTACAGCTACATGTGCGAACTGCAAGGGCGAGCACATAGCCAGTTATAGAGGTTGCTCAACTTTTAAACAAGCTAGGAGCAGACTTTTATTGTCAAAACTTAAGCTAGACTTCACTGCAGTCAATAATAATTATAATAATAATAATTATAATAAAAATAAAAATAGCAGTCGTCAGCTACAAGCGCCAGTCCAGCATTACAGCCAGCAACAACAGCAGCATGAACGCACTCCCCGTGCGCAAAAGCAGCAGCAAATCCGTCCAGCGGCTCAGCAACAACAGCAGCAGCGAAATGACATGAAACGAAAAGACAATAATATAAATAAAAAACCGACATACAGCCAAATATCGCGTGGGACAAGCACCCCCAAACAAGCGCGCAATCCTGCCGAAACTCACCTGACGAATTTCCAACAGAGACTCCAGGATGAGCAGCAACGCCAGCAGCAGCAACTCCACACAGTTCGGTCGTCCTCGCAGATGCCAGCAGCAGTTGATCCAATGGTTCTTCTGTTGCAACAAAATCTTGCGGGGATGGCTGAAATTAACAAGAAATTTGACTTACTAATGACTACACTATTGACATTAATAACAGCAAATAAGGACAAATAACATGCTAATTATGGACCACTAAGTTTGACAGACACTTGAATACGATTTGCAAATAACCCCTATGACGCCTATTTTGATTGCCAATGGTGTACACAAAAGAGATCTGTGCCACCGAAATTATATGGATCCACAACGCTCAAACACCATAGTTGTGTTTGATTTACAAAAAATGCTCACAACTCTACAAACTTGCTGCTCTCAATGTAGCAGTTTGTTTTCACAAGCATGGAAGTTGCATACTTCAATATAGATATTATGCCTATGGGCGATTATATGTACATAAATTCTATGTATATAGCCACTTAACAGCGCTCCGTACTCATCGATGATTTTCAATGAAAACGGTCCGAGTTTTCTATTGAAAAGTTCCTATGAGGATATTACATGGCAATCACTTAGGCATCATCTGGCACAAAAACAAGCTAATACGCATCACGCGATAATAATTCAACTCCAACAAATACTCACCGGATGAATAAACAGCGATTTGCGGCAGTTTCAACGCGTGGATCGGAGAGGATGGCTGCACACCAGCAGCTTTTTCAACCCGGCACATGCGATTCTGGCTACTCGGGCGTTTGCAGCGTCAGCGGCATACTTTTGCAAATTTGCATGCCATTTATTATTATTATTATTTATTGAATATATTCCTAGTGCTACAAGTATTGCTACTTTTATCTTAATGCACTACTCACAATTAGCTTTTTTAAGTTTACATTGATTAGACATGTCCATAGTAGAGTACTTAATCCTAGTATAAATTTATTAGAAACTAGTACAATTTCATTAAATTTTTGTTATCTAATATATATACTTTTAATTATTATTATGTATATTTATCTCAATTTTCATATTATTCAGGCCTGTTCTACTTTTCGATTCCGAGATTTTCCATTCCTACATTTCGATTCCGAGCACAAATGGATCGTTATGAAAACGAGTGACAATTAGCACTCGAAATGAAAACGATTGTGCTAATAAAGCAACTTATGTGTGTTTTTAAACCCTGTTACTATTTTTTACTTAATTTATATACTATTGGCAAGAACTTTGCATTGTCATTCGTAGGGCCTGCATATTATTTTTCATTTGTTTTTTTGTTTATAGTTGTACACTTAAAATTTACGTGCGGTGGCAAAGCCAAAGCGATTGGAATCAGTCTTATACAAAATAAAGAGTTTCCATGTTCAACCAAAGAATTTTATATGTTTTTAATTGTTGTTATTTACACAAGATTTTTGTTAAAATAACTATAAAAACTTGATTCCTATATAAGAGACAAGTTTAGCTTAAGCAAAAACGAGTAATTACACTAAAATAAGTAAACTAAAAATATCTGTGCTGTGTAAGGGCAGCCCTAATACTCGATAGCTATCGAGTATTTATGAGCTATCGTTGCGGTAAACAGCTGATCTCAATCATATATTCAAAATGTAAGTAAGCGAATAATTATTTGTGAACATTTAATTAGAAATTTTGCGTTTTTAGGGGCAAAAAACGAAACACAGACCAAGAAAATTTACTTTTGAGCTTCATGAGGGAAAACCCGGACATTGCAAAAGGTTTCACCAAAGGGGATTAGGTGGAAATTGGTTTACCTTGAATAAATGACTAACTTACTTAGAGTCCAACATTTCCATAACGTTGGTGCTCTCTTGGGATCGCAGCAGGCGATTAATGCGTCTAGCGTTTAATTTAGCCAAACGTTTTCTTTCTTTTGCTGCTAATAATATTGCTGCCGGCATTGTAAATAGCTATTTAAATGAACAACTGTTCTTATTTTTTTGCTTGATTTACACAATCAGCTGTTTGTATCGATAAAAAATTGGTATCGAAATTGAGTATAAGAAGAATATAAGTCGATCGAAATCTGGGAATGCAACCATCGAAATGAGAATCCATTTCGATTCCGTTTCGACTCGGAAACTAGAACAGGCCTGATTATAATTGTTTATTTTAATAGCTGTTAATATGTAGTTATGATCTAAGGTGTGCTTTTAACTTCTCTTTGAAATGAGGTGTGCTTCTGGTATTTTTTAAATCGGGTGGCAACTGGTTCCAAAGTCGAACAGCAAAGACATAAAACTGTCTATCAGAACTATCGAGTTTTGTTCTTAGACTAACAAGGTTGTTTACTCTCTGAGACGCAGTAAATCTTAAGAGGTCATACAAATAGTCAGGATTTTTACTGTAAATTATTTTATGGAGAAACAGAAGAGTTTTAAGGTTAATTATATCTACGAGATCTAGGTCAAATAACTTATGCGCGAAGTTCGATACGTGGTCAGTTCTTTTTAAGTTAAAAACATATCTAGCAATATTGTTAAAAGTAACCCTAATCTTATTAAAGCTAGCTGAGTCGCATTTGCCATAAATTTCAATCCCATTAAACAGAATTGGTGCTACCATTGTTTTTGCGATCATTGTTTTAATGTTAACCGGTAAATATTTTTGAGTGAACGATAGTTGTCTAAGAACTCCATAGGTTTTTCCTACTGCTTTGTTAACCTGATCGCTCCATGTCAAGGTATTATTGAAAGTTATGCCTAGATTTTTAGCCCTATCCACAAAACTTATGCTTTTATTATCTATATTTAGCTTGGTAAATTTTCTGTTCTCAGGTACTTTTTGTATATAACTAGACACTTAGATTTAGAAGGATTAATACACAAACCATTTTTCTTTGCCCACTCACTTACATTAAACAGTTCATCATTGCACACCAGAATACATTCATTTATTTGGCTAATAGGACGACTCACATACATTTGCACATCATCGGCATACATATGGACTTCACATTTAGACAGGACACTTGGCAGATCATTAACATAGATTCAAAAGAGTAGCGGCCCCAAAATCGAACCTTGCGGGACACCACATGATACTGTTAATAAGCTTGACTGTTTGTTAGGGGTTACTACGGCTTGTTTTCTATTACTTAAATAGGAGGACATTAGTGTGACAGCTGTTTGCGTGAAATTGTACATCTTTCTTAGCTTTGTCAATAGAACTTCGTGGCTTACAGTGTCAAAAGCTTTGCTATAGTCAAGTAGTGTAAGCAGCGTAGCGTCACTGTTATCCATTTTAGCTCGAATATCTTCTACTATTTTTAAAATCGCTGTTGTGCAACTCTTGTTTGTCCTAAAGCCAGATTGTTTTTCATAATAAAGCGAGTTTTCATTCATGAATTTATTAATTTGATTTGCCATTATCTTTTCAAATACTTTTGATAGAAAATGTAGTATTGCGATCGGCCTGTAATCAAGATTTGACTTTGGAACCGGCCAGATTTTAGCTACTTTCCAAGTTTCGGGAAAAGTGGAGGTAGTGATAGCGGTGTTGATAATATGCGTAATATGGCTTATAATATATGGTAGAAGAATTTTGATGAATTTCGGGCTTATTTCATCTAGGCCAGTGCACTGTGGTTTGGCTTGTATGGCCCCGCGGCCATAAATACTTCCCGTAGAGATATCGATTTGAAATTTTTACCAAAAATCTAATAAAATATTTTAAATTTATTTTAAAAAATATGGCGACATCGGACGACTATATCCGATATCTCCCATAGAAACGATCAGAAAAATTTTGTTAGCTTTACTTTATTTCTTTTCATACTTAGAACTATTATACAAAAACATGAAAGGAATTGCAAAACTCAATGACAACCCCTTACCTAACAACCAAAGAATATATATACATACAAATTTAGTAGAAAAAACAAAAAATAATAGAAAAAATCCAACACTATTCATATTGTTTCGTCAAGTAAATTAATCGTTGACTCTAGTAGCGTTGAATTATGGTTATAGGTTAGTGTCCTTTGTCCACTAATAAAGGGATCAGAGCTTAAAAGCAATCTGTTCATCAAATCTGTGTTTGAGGCGACGCGTGAAATTTTGCGTGTATGTTGCATGCGGAACTTTTTAATATCTTTAATTCTGGCCTCTGCGGCTTCTTCAGAAGCTCGCCAATTGAAACTAAGGAATGTTTTATAATATCAGGAGCGTGGAGTAAAACTTTATGGACAGTTGGAAGGAGATAAAACCAGGCATACTTGTCAATCAACTGCTTTGCGGTTTCAAGAGCATAGTCCCCAAATTTCGCTGGGTTAATCTTGTAGCCCGAAGACATAGCTTGCAGCAAAGTTGATACTCTGATTATTATGTCTTTATCAATTCCCGTAATTACGGCAGATATTTCAGGATTATTGAAAAACTTTCTAGCTGTGTTGCCATCATTCGAAGTTCCACTTCCTCCAGTCTTAGGTTTATCTACTATCAAACCCATTTTTGTTCTGAACTCCTTTTGAATATTTGTTTTCCTTATTGAAATCTTCCGTTTTGCCTCTTCTGATCGGATTTGCCATATTTTTTCATCCAATCTGTATGATATGTGTAGAAAGTACTCAAAAAATCGAATATACGCATGTAGTGGTGACAGCCCGAACTCAAATCGTTCCTCGTGAACTTATTTTTTTGAACAATATTCTAAGTTGTTCATTTCTGTTGGCTTGGCATTACATATGTAGCATTTTGTTGAGGTTGTTTCTTGTTTATTTTCTTGCAAATATAAGCAATGCATTTCTTAAGCCTGCTTAACTCAACTGCGTATCCCTTGTTTTTAATGCTTAGTGCAACTAAATGGATCACGCTCTGAATTTTCGCTGCATTTGTGCCCTCTTCTGTGCACCAAAGCTCAAAGATGTGCATGCGTGAAACAACACATTTATAAGAAGCGCCTATTAAAACAAAACAAGATAGAAACTATACAAATTGAAATGCAAAATTGTATACAAACATAAATGACGAAAACAGAAGTAACATCACAAAAACAAGGGAAGAGTAGCTGAAAGTGTTGCAAACTTGACCTTGAAAATTAGTAAGACGGCTTTAGTTTTTTAATGTTTACACACAAATCTGCAACTATCTGCAGCTTAACTTTACGTTTTTATTACCTTCAAACATTGACAAAAAAAATGATAGCACACACAATGGGGGCATCGGGGGGTAACACAACTAGAACTTCAACTAAACATCAAAAAGACGTCCACAAAATACACAAAAAATATTAATTCGATTTTGTTAATTTCACTAAAAAAATTTGAGGAATAATTTAATTCTTAACAACTTTATTTAAAGTAAATACCTTCAACTTCAAAATGCATTTTGAATAAATGAATTCGGAGCACTATATCAAACGTTTGACCACTTTGAAGAGCAATATTCTTTTGTAAAAATGCTTGCTGGCGCAGCTGCGCTGCAAGTATGTATACATGATCACGCTTTGCATTCCATTTTTAGAAAGTCCCGTTACATTTCCAGAAAAAACCGGTTTACCATCATGAAGTTTGGTCATTTAAGAGACAATTTGTATACATCGTGTCAAAATATTTTGTGAAAGATTTTTTAGTTTTTGGCCTATGAACGCAACCACTGTGCAATGGTATAGCGCTTCTAGTCATTTAAATTCAAATTTCAAATGTCCAAAACTATTGACTATAATTTAAATTGTCTCAAATTCATGTTTAAATGTTTAAATGTATTTTAGATAGTCAATATTTATTTTAATGTCATTTTCTGCTGTTTGTGTTGTTTCACCGTAATGCAGCGTTATTTATTTATTTATTAACTTATTTATGTTTAAAAATAAGGTTAGCTCCATCAATTTTCACAATAAATTGCTATAAGAAAAGTAATGAGTTGACTAAAATAAGGCAGCATCAGTTAGATGCCGGCCCCCAATGTGCGAGCATCGCTCAAGCACACAACTGAAAAAAAGCACAAAACTGAAAAAAGCACAAAACTGAAAAATAAAAAACGGAAAAAAGCAAATTATACTTTAATAAGTAAAAACGGCAAGTGTTAGGCGGATAACTAACATATACACAATTAATATTAATTAATTGTTTAAATGTTTGTTAAAAACATGTTCGTGAAGTGTTCGTTTCGTTTTACATCGTGTAAAATGTTAATATATGTGAACTGACGCGCGCATAAAGACTTGCAAGTGATATTTCTAGCCGTACACGCGTACAAATTAATTAAGTTTCAGTTAATACATATGCGTAGTGCAAGGCAGAAATAATAAATCATAAACAATTATGCCGCGAAAGGCAAGAAATGCGGGTGCAATAAGTGACCCTTATTCAGTGAAGTCTCGCTTACACACGCATACAAGGACAATTCCCACTATAAGCGGCACTCATACTAAGCAACTACGTGTGCAAAAGGATGGAGAGAGAGCGTGTGCATCAGTGTTGGATGAAAGCCATGCAAATGTGTTGGTGTGTTCGGCCGCTGGCGCTCACACCAATGCAGGCGAAAGCGCGGGAGTGCATACGACGCCAAAAAAGTTGGCGCCAATAAATGCATCTAATGCTGCTTTGGCAGTATAAGAGCATAAGCAAGCAGTGCAAACTGTTCCCAGTACGAGCAATGGCAGTGCAGCCAATATCAGCGCTACTCAATTGCTCCAAAACTGCAGTAATGGAAGCGACGGATACATTACTGGGTCGAATAGCGATATCAGGATTGTGGACACCGACACCTCGTTTGATGTTTCAACCCATGATATGGCCCTACTCGAAACATCGGATCAAACTTACTTTGCCTCTGCCAATACTGAGGTACTAAAAGTTTCATTGCCTCCAAAACTGTGTGTTGGTGCTGGCAAAAAGCGCAAAACAAAGATGCCAAAGCGTTTCGTCAAGAAACACGCTTCTTCTGTTTTACGCGCCAATTCTACTGACGGCAGCACGGGCAAGATGTGCGTCAGTGATTTAGATCAGGATGTGTGTGACTCTCCACCACAAACCAGCCAGCAAGCAGTGCACAAACCACAACAGCATCGAGAGCAACAGCCAGTGCAACAACAACAACACCAGCCAAAGCAGCAAATTCGTCAGCCTACAGTTGTGCAGCCACTGCAGCTCACTATCTCGCAAAGTTTGCAGCAAATTGGTGAGCAGCAGCAGCAGCGACAACAACAGCAGCAACAAATGCAAGTTGTGTTGAGCGGCAAAATTCCAGCGATTTTTCTGCCAGATGTCGATGATATGCAAAAAATCATTGACATGCTCAACAAAACCTCGGCGGCTACTAAATTCACCACCAAGTGCTCCATCAGTGGTGGATTACGTATATTGTGCAAGGATCTGGACGCATATAAAACGATCATTGCGTCTCTGGACAACGGGGACACTCAACTCCATACCCATCAACTGCATGCAGTACGAGGGTATCGTATTGTGATCCGGAATCTGCACTACTCCACTACAAGCGACTGGATCAAAACACAGCTTCACCAACTGGGCTATAGTGCCCGCTACATCAGTGTGCCAAAACATCGCTTCACGGGTAAGCCCTTAAATATCTTTGAGGTTGAGCTAGAGCCAAGGTTGGACGGCTACATCGAGAAGATTTTATCACTGACTCAACTGGGAATCCAGTATGTTCTAGTTGAGCGGCAAATGAGGAACCTGGAGCCAGTTCAGTACCATCGCTGTCAGGAATTCGGCCACAGCAAGAACTACTGCCGAAAAGGGTTTGTCTGCATGAAGTGTGCAGGCAAACATGCCACTTCCACCTGCACCAAACCCAGGTCCACTACAGCTACATGTGCGAACTGCAAGGGCGAGCACATAGCCAGTTATAGAGGTTGCTCAACATTTTAACAAGCTAGGAGCAGACTTTTATTGTCAAAACTTAAGCTAGACTACACTGCAGTCAATAATAATTATAATAATAATAATTATAATAAAAATAAAAATAGCAGTCGTCAGCTACAAGCGCCAGTCCAGCATTACAGCCAGCAACAACAGCAGCATGAACGCACTCCCCGTGCGCAAAAGCAGCAGCAAATCCGTCCAGCGGCTCAGCAACAACAGCAGCAGCGAAATGACATGAAACGAAAAGACAATAATATAAATAAAAAACCGACATACAGCCAAATTCGCGTGGGACAACCCCCCAACAAACGAGCAACCCTCCCCAACACACCCATAAAAATTTTCAACGAGCTCAGGTGGGCGAACGGCAGCAGCAACTCCACACAGTTCGGTCGTCCTCGCAGATGCCAGCAGCAGTTGATCCAATGGTTCTTCTGTTGCAACAAAATCTTGCGGGGATGGCTGAAATTAACAAGAAATTTGACTTACTAATGACTACACTATTGACATTAATAACAGCAAATAAGGACAAATAACATGCTAATTATGGACCACTAAGTTTGACAGACACTTGAATACGATTTGCAAATAACCCCTATGACGCCTATTTTGATTGCCAATGGTGTGCACAAAAGAGATCTGTGCCACCGAATTTATATGGACCCGCAACGCTCAAACACCATAGTTGTGTTTGAGCTACAAAAATTGCTCACAGCTCTACAAACTTGCTGCTCTCAATGTAGCAGTTTGTTTTCACAAGCATGGAAGTTGCATACTACAATATAGATATTATGCCTATGGGCGATTATATATACATAAATTCTATGTATATAGCCACTTAACAGCGCTCCGTACTTATTGTACGTTGTGGCTCGATCGATGCTTTTCAATGAAAACGATCTGAGTTTTCTATTGAAAAGTTCCCATGAGGATATTACATGGCAATCACTTAGGCATCATCTGGCACAAAAACAAGCAAATACGCATCACGGGATAATAATTAAACTCCAACTCCAACATCGGAGAGGATGGCAGCAGCTTTTTCAACCCGGAACATGCGGTTCTAGCTACTCAGGCGTTTGCAGCGTCAACGGCATACTTTTGCAAATTTGCATGCCATTTGCACTGGCGTATGCAATTAAATAGAGCGGCTACAAATCTAGCGGACGAAACAACATCCAGCCGTTCCAGCTAATCCGCAGTCTGAAGTCTGCTTAACAAAATTCTGTATATATATTTTCAGCAAACAACGTCTTACAAACACAAATAAATACAATTCAAACCTGGATGCAAACTGGTCATCAGATTGCAACAGCGCTTCCAGCCGTTGCTTCCCAACCGGCGACATCCTTCCTGGTCCATATCGTCGTCGCTGGAACTCCATCGGTCAACTCCAGCGGCATCCACAGCATCTTTTGATCGTCTCCCTTGTCGTGGTCCAACGTGGTTTTGTACTATTTGTCGTGCGGTCCAAATTGCATGCAGCAATTTCTTCAGCGTCAGCGGCAGAGTCATCCCAGTAACCCCAGCACCTGAAAAGAAAAGAAAAGTTATTAATATTAATGTAATTTGTACTATTTGTTTCAAATTTGCTTAATATTTACAAATTATTGTCACTTATTTGTCACTGTGTGACCAAATATGTGCACAATAATTATTCCATAACAGCTGCTTTGGGCTGCCAGCAGCTAGAAAAGCCCAGCGGTCGTGTTTTCTTGTGAGTTCCCAGTCTCTTTGCAAAGTTTAAAGATGAATTGCTTTTAAAGCAAAAAACACTAGACACAAATTTGGCGCAGTCTAACTGGTATTAAAATAAACATCAAATTTAAACAGAAATACATAATTAAAATATTTTGGTATATCAATAGTTGCGCGGGAGCAAATTACAAATACAAACGCAAAGTGCATAATATACAGACATTAGAAACACTCACGCATAATATAACAAAACATAACATAATTACAAAGAATACACGGCGTACGAATCGCACGAAAAACACTCAAAAACATACACATACAAGTGGAAACGTTGCAGTCGGACGCAACCGACTGCGGTATACTCGTTACCAGTATTAAAACCTTAAAGATTCTCCGATGCAGATGGGGATGCCACCAGCTATCTTCCTTCCAAATTTGGTGACTATTGCTCAAAGTTTGTAAAAGGTGAAGAAAAGGGGGCTGGGGTGGATTGGGTGGGTGTTGCATCCAAATTTTTGCTGCAGATCTTTGGGGAATGTCAATTGCTATCTTCATATCAAATTTGGTGACTCTAGCTCGAAGTTCGAAAAAAGTGGGAAAAGGGGGGCGGAATGGGTGGGCGTGGCTCCAAAACTTTGATGCAGATTTTTGGGGGTCGCTGCCAGCTATCTTCATACCAAATTTGGTGGCTCTAGCTTCACAACTCTGGAAGATACACGCTTTCCCGTTTTTGACTAAGCGTTGGGGTGGATGGGGGCGGCTAGGGAATTATTGGTGGGCATCCAAATATTTGCTGCAGATCTTTGTGGAATGTCAATTGCTTTCTTCATACCAAATTTTGTGACTCTAGCTCAACAACTCTGGAAGATACACGCATTCCCGTTTTTGACGAAGCGTTGGGGCGGATGGGGGCGGCTAGGCCAGTATTGGTGGGTTACCTTCGGTAACGAGTATAAGCACTCAATTACACTGTCAAACAAAATTGAATATATCAGCATGGCACCCATCACAAAGCGTCAGCGAGAGAACTCTGCCGGAGAAATTAAAACCAGCAAGTCTATCGATGGAGCTGCAATCCTCCAGCTCATAAACCAACGCTTTGACGAGCAAGCGGGTGTGATCGCGGCGAAGGTGAGTGAGTGCGAGGAACGCATACTCACTGATGCGTCGGGTTCAAAAACTGGAGGATGATGCTGCTGGCTCACAGCTCTTAAAAAAAAAGTTGGCCACCTTGGAGGCCAAGCTCAGTGCCCAGGAAAACGCAAATGTAGCCACTGAGTTAGGGCTACACGGCGTGCCGCTAGCAGATGGGGAGCAGCTGCGCACAATATTTAATACACTGTTTTTTTCACTGGGTGTCACAACGGCACCTAGGCTTCGTGACATCTTTAGAGTCAGACAATCTGCAGCGACGGTTGCTGACCCCACAATATGAATTCGTTTAGACTCTGTTCACGACAAAATTAATTTAATGCGCGCGGCAGATCACTTTAGGCGAATAAATAAGCAACAACTTAGCCTTCAACAAATTGGCATTGAAACACGCGGTATGGTTCCGATTTACATTAACGAACAACTAAGCAAAGACAATTACAACATATTCAAAGAAGCGATGAGAATGAAAAAACAACCACAACTGACTGCTGTCTTTTGGCTTCGCTCGCTTGTCCACGTAAAGCTTACGAAGGGTGGAGAGGTAATATGCATAGAGAGTGCACAACAGCTCTCTCAACTGCGCGCTGAAAGCTCGACGTCGGTAGCGGACGATCTTTTTCGGACCTAGCTTCTGCATATCAATCGGCTTGGATAACGTAAACCCCAAATTCATTAAATTACTGTTACCAAAAATAATCGGCCACATCACACACATTATAAATACTGCTATTATGTCATCCACATTCCCTGAGCAGTGGAAACTGGCAAAAATAATACCAATTCCAAAATTAAACAACGAGTTTAGGCCAATTGCTATACTGCCGTTTTTATCTAAAGTGTTTGAAAAACTTATGGCAGGACAGATTAATAACTTCTTAAATGTAAACTCGCTTTTGAGCAAAAAGCAATCTGGTTTTAGGGCAAATATGAGTTGCACAACGGCGCTTTTAAAGGTAGTCGAGGACATTCGAGTGAAAATGGATAATAGTGAAGTAACGCTGCTTACACTACTAGACTACAGTAAAGCATTTGACACGGTAAATCACGAAATTCTCTTGACAAAGCTTAGCAAGATGTATTATTTTACACCAACGGCAATTAAACTATTGACCTCTTACTTAAAAAATAGGAAACAAGCCGTTGTAACGTAGAGTGCGACTTCAAGCTTAATGTTGCTAAAACGTGGTGTCCCTCAGGGATCTATACTAGGACCTCTTCTATTTTCAATTTATATAAATGATTTGCCGAGTGCCCTGTCCAACTGTGAAGTACATATGTACACTGATGATGTTAAAATTTATGTCAGTAGTCCCATTAGTCAAATTAATCAGTGTATTGAATCGTGCAATAACGATCTGTTACGTGTTAGTATGTGGGCTAAAGAAAATGGTTTGTGCATAAATCTGTCAAAATCTAAGTGTGTAGTTATATATAAAAAGTACATAAATACTAACGATCTAACTAACCTAATAATAGACAGTAAATCTATAGATTTTGTTGACAAGGCCGTAAATCTCGGGATAACTTTTAATAGAACCTTGGATTGGAACGACCAGGTAAATAAAGCTGTGGGAAAAACGTATGGCGTTCTTCGAAAACTTTCCCTGACACAGCAACTTTTACCAGTTAAAATAAGGACAATGATTGCAAAAACTTAAGTAATGCCAACCCTGTTTTATGGAGTAGAAATTTTTGACAAACGCGATGGCGCGAGCCAACATAAACTTAAATACGCATTTAATAATATTGCTCGCTACGTGTATGTGCTGCAAAGAACTGACCACATAACGCATTACGCCAAGAAGTTATTTGATCTCGAGTTTGCGCATTAACTAAATTATAAAATACTAGTTCTTCTCCACATAGTAATCTTTTCTAAAAAACCTGACTATTTGTTCGATATCTTAAGTTTTACTACATCGGAAAGAGTAAATAACCTAATTAGTTTTCGTACCAAACTGGCCTGCTCAAGCAGGCAATTTTACGTCTCTGCTGTTCGACTCTGGAACCAATTACCAACAGATTTAACAAGTGGAAACGTTGCAGTCGGACGCAACCGACTGCGGCATACTCGATACCAGTTTTAAAACCGGTAAAAAGAGGCCTGATTGCAAAGGGGTACGGATGCGGCAGGGATGTACGCTGCCTTAAAGATTCTCCGATGCAGATGGGGATGCCACCAGCTATCTTCCTTCCAAATTTTGTGACTCTAGCTCAAAGTTTGTTTAAGATGGGAAAAGGGGGGCTGGGGCGGGTTGGGTGGGTGTGGCATCCAAATTTTTGCTGCAGATCTTTGTGGAATGTCAATTGCTATTTTCATACCAAATTTTGTGACTCTAGCTCGAAAATTTTAAAAAGTTGGGAAAGGGGGGCTGGGGGTGGAATGGGTGGGCGTGGCATCCAAACTTTTGCTGCAGATCTATGTGGAATGTCAATTGCTATCTTCATACCAAATTTGGTGACTCTAGCTCGAAAATTGTAAAATGTGGGGAAAAGGGGGCTGGGGCGGTATGGGTGGGCGTGGCATTAAAATTTTTGATGCAGATCTATGTAGAATGTCAAGTGCTGCCTGCATACCAAATTTGGTGACTCTAGCTCAAAATTTTTAAATGGTGGGGAAAGGGGGCGGAACCAAAACTTTGATGCAGATCTTTGGGGGTCGTTGCCAGCTATCTTCCTACCAAACTTGGTGGCTCTAGCTTCACAACTCTGGAAGATACACGCATTACAATTTTTGACGAAGCGTTGGGGCGGATGCGGGCGGCTAGGGCAGTATTGATGGGCGTGGCATCCAAACTTTTGATGCAGTTTTTGGGGTGTCATCATCACCTATCTTGGCACTAAATTTGGTGGCTGTTTGGCTATGCAGCCAAATAGCAGCAGCATCACCGCACCATAAGCAGTAACAGCTGCTCTTTATTTATTTATTTATTTATTTATTTATTTATTGTCAGCTAAGAGCAGCTGACATTAAATGAAATCAAAATTAATTTAAATTAAAAAATAGTTTAAATAATTAAATTAAGTAAAATATAGGATAATATATAAATCTGAAAATATATTTAAAAGTTAACGTTAAAGCTCTGGGAAATTCAATAAAAAATTGAGTAGTCCAACATTTGTTGCGAGGATTGGGAAAAACCCAGAAAAACCCAATCAGACCAGCGTTAGATTAGTAATTAGTGGTTACGATTAGATAAAGCGAAAAGGATCGATCTTTTTAGTACTGGAGTTGAGGCCTCCAAGGAGACAAGAGAATAAAGTTTGTTATAGTCAGAACATATAACACGAAATGGTTCATGAATTAAATAGTTGCTGAAGCAACGATCAAGGCTAAGGGGTAAAAAGTTACGTGAAGATCTAATTGGGACATTAAATTTAATTCGACTCAAAAGAACTGATGAGTCGATTTCACCATTAAGTAGGTTAGTAATAAATAATACTCCATGCATAGTTCTACGGTTTAACAGGGAGGGAAGATTTATCAAAAGGAGTCTACTTGAGTACGGGGGTAAGTCAACTCCAGGAACCCAGTTAAAACTTCTAAGTGCAAATAGAAGAAATTTCTTCTGCACAGATTCAATTCTATCCTGGTGAATCGAGTATTGTGGAGACCACACACAAGATCCATACTCCAGGATGGGGCGAACTAGGGATGTATAAAGCGTTTTAGTGGTATAGGGATCATTAAACTCTTTCGACCACCGCTTGATGAAGCCAAGGACATTAATGGCCTTATTGACCATATACGAAATATGAGCGTCAAACTTTAATTTAGGATCAAGAATAATGCCTAAATCTTTAATTTCAAACACGCGGTCAAGTGGTGAAGCATCAAGCAAGTAGCGAGCAGTATGAGGGGTAATTCTACAAAAAGACATGACTTTACATTTTGAACAGTTTAAATTGAGTAAGTTAAAACGACACCAGGCCGACAGCGCACACAAATCCGACTGTAGTAAGTTGCACATAGAAGCATCATTGTAGGTGAAACATAGTTTTACATCATCAGCAAACATATAAACAAAAGAGTTAGTAATAACAGCTGGAAGATCGTTAATAAACAAATTAAATAGCAAAGGTCCAAGGTGACTACCTTGGGGAACACCAGAGGTAACAAAAATAGGTTTAGATACAGACGATTTAAAAACAACTTTTTGTGTTCGGCCACACAAGTACTCCGAAAGCCACAATAAAAGTTTTGATGGAAATCCAATAATATTCAATTTATGAAGCAACAGAGAATGACTTACAGAATCAAATGCCTTACTAAAATCGGTGCAAACAACGTCAGTTTGAATTTTTTCCTGAAACCCTTTGATAACAAGCGAAGTGAATTCAAGAAGGTTAGTGGTAGTAGATCTACGCCTAACAAAACCATGTTGATAAGGCGATATAATTGAACTACATCCGTGTTGCAGTTGAGAACATACAATTTTTTCAAAGACTTTTGGTATGGCAGACAACTTGGATATACCCCTATAATTTTTAACGTTTGATTTTGAAGAATTTTTATGGAGGGGAATTATAAAAGATTCCTTAAATAATTTATTTAATGGCGCACAAAGAGAATCCGCGCAGTATTATACATATATATATAATGTTAATTACTCCAACAACAACTAAGCTCTTATTATGTTTCTTGAAATTGCATGCTCATTCTATGTTAAAAGCTTGTCAACTATCTTGCATTGCATGCTCTTTGTATTCGGCGTTTGAACAGCCAAAGTTAGTTATGTTACGATCGCTAACCACTCAAGTTTGAATTCGTTTTCGTTATCGCTGCGCATCGATCATTTTCGGATCGACTTGCAAAAACATTGTACGGAATTTAACAGAGGCAATTTCGAGCCTGCCTGTTGATGTATATAAACTAATTAAAGTCAAATTATATGCCCTAACTGGCTCCCTAGCCCAACATTTTGGTGACCCCGACGTGATTATATATACTGTTTGTTAAAATCGCTTATTAATAAACTAAACGTTGTTCGCATAAAATTACAAACAACTACACATCGGTCAGTTGCTTTGTATTCGGTACAATTTGCAATTAACAAACGCACCAGCAAGTGCAAACTGTAATCGCAGCTTACGCTTTCTACTGTCGCTGTCGTTTGCTGGCTAAAGCGCCGCTAGCCAAAGTTAAATGACCCTTAATTTCGGTTGCTTTGCCTAATTTTTGTGTGCCTATTCTTGCGCAAGTGCTTGCTATTTTGTGCAGCTGTTGTCAAGTGCTTTTGACTGTACATACATTCTTACACAAACACATTTAATCTTGGTTTGTTTTACTTTACGTGGTGCTGAAAGTTGAGTGAGAACGATGGCACATAATGAGACAGTTATAACGTGTGCAAATAAATCCGAATTTTTAAAGCGGAAGGCTCAATCATTTTATAACCATGCTCAAAAGATTTCAAGTGCATTAAGTTTGCATGAATTAAGCCAAATGTCCGACGAGCAGTTGGAAGTGCGTTTAGAGCTTATTGACAAGACTGAATCGGCATTTGGGTTAACTCATGACAGTCTTGAGGAGACAAACTTTGATGAAATCGGTAGCGAGTTACGCGATGACTTTGAAGAGCTTATTGTTTCGGTAAAATCAAATCTACGCCGCGAATTAAATAAACGTACGCATCAAGTGCATGCTTGTTCTACAGTTAGAGGTGATACATTAATGCCACAGGAGGCG
Source organism: Scaptomyza montana (assembly GCA_018904305.1). Lineage (NCBI taxonomy): Eukaryota > Metazoa > Arthropoda > Insecta > Diptera > Drosophilidae > Scaptomyza > Scaptomyza montana. Next base: position 153,908 of record JAEIGR010000154.1, read on the forward strand.
CATAATAGTACATTCACGAAACGCAACTGGTTACCTGAACTTAAGTTGCCCGAGTTTAGTGGCGGCTACACTGAATATTCGGACTTCATGTCAATGTTTTCAACCATTATTGATCATGATAACCAGTTGTCAGACATCGAAAAGCTGCAGCATCTGCGGACGTGTTTGAAGGGAACAGCGTTGGATACTATCAGATCTCTGGAAATCAGCAATGCTAACTATGCAGTGGCAAAAGAATTGTTGCATAAACGATTTAATAATAAACGTTTAACATTTCAGGCACACATTGTCAACATTCTCAGGCTTCAGAAGGTAGAGTCGGCGTCGTCAGTGAATCTGTGGGAGATTTCGGATGTTATCAATGCAAATCTTCGTGCATTGAAATCTTTGGGCACTGTTGAGCAAATCGCTGATAGCATCATCGTGCACTCAATCTTGCAGAAGCTGGACAAGGTTACACAGGCCAAGTGGGAAGAAACAGCATCAAGTGATGAGATTCCAACATGTGGACAATTCACAACTTTTCTGGAGAGGCGCTGCTTAAAGATGGAAAATGTGGAGCATGCAACTGAATCATATTCAGTAAATTCTCAGGTGGGACAGAACAAAAAGACTAACCTCAGAAGAAGCTCGTTAATTGCCACTAACTCATCAGCAAATGGTTGCGTCTCTTGCCATAACGCAATACACTCAATTTACTCGTGCCCACAATTTGCGAATTTAACGCCCCAGAACCGCCTTAGAGAAGCTAAGAGACTATCACTTTGCCTAAACTGTTTAAAAAAGGGACATCAGCTGCGAAATTGTAGTTCAGCTGCCTGCCGCACATGTGGCAGCAAACATCATACCTTATTACATTTGAACTCGCAATCGACCGTGCCGCGAACCCAATGCGCTGTGAATGCTTCACTTACTGGACCTCAAAATGAAACATCGGTTAGCAGCCAATCTGTTGCGCCGCACTTTACCTCTCTGTTAGCTCAGCAACAAAACCCAGATCTTGTTCTTCTTGCCACTGCTGTTGTCAATATAAGGAATCGCTCCGGCCAATGGGTGCCATGCCGTGCATTGCTTGATTCTGGGTCGCAATTGCAAATAATTACATCATTTTTAGCTCATCAATTGCAACTTAGGCGAACCAAATCAACAGCTCTTGTTACCGGTTTAGGCCAAACCAACTTTCGCTCAGAAGGATTCTCAGTTGATATGCATTTTAAATCTCAAACAAACATCACAGCGTTAGTGGCTCCAGCAATAACTGAGAATCAACCAAGTCTAACATTAAGCCCAGAAACTTAGAATATACCCGCAAATATTCGCCTGGCAGATCCAGACTTTTATAGATCGCGTAAGATAGACTTGCTGATTGGAGCAGGTTTATTCTTCGAACTCCTCTGTGTAGGCAAAATCAAGTTATCTGCTGATCTCCCACTTCTCCAGAAAACTCGGTTTGGATGGATAGTCTCTGGTGAGAAGCATATTCGCCAATATTCAGTTTTGGTAGCTGGTCAATCTACTGAAAGCGCCTATATAGAATCTGACACGAAGATAGACGAGGTTGTGCGCCGTTTTTGGGAGATTGGAGGTTTCGAAGAGTCTAGCCACGGTTACACGAAGGAAAAGCAGGATTGCGAGGATCATTTTGTTGCCAATTGTTTGCGCTTGCCTACAGGCGAATACACAGTCCGTCTACCTATAAAAACTAGTTTGAATATGCTAGGAGATTCTTAGAAAGGACCGTACTCTTCGGCGTGGTGGTGGAGTGCTTATTGCTGTGAATGTAGACTTTCCTTCTGAAACAGTCGTATTAGATAGTTCTTTTGATATAGAGTTTATTGCTGTAAAGCTAAATATTTACGGTATTAAAATTTTTATCACTTGTTCGTATATACCTCCCTCCTCTGATCTCTCTATCTATGAGACACATCTATCTGCTATCCATTCTGTCTCTGCCTTGCTTTCTGATCGCGATTTTCTTGTAGTTCTTGGTGATTTCAACATTGCTGAAGCTACTTGGATTTCTTCTCCTGACTCTGGTGCCCTGACTCCCGCGGCCCCGAATGAATTTTTAATCGACCTACTTGGGATGTCATTGAGTCAAATTAATGCTATCCCAAATCCTCTTGATAAAATGCTTGATCTGATTTTTGTTTTGGATTCATCATCTTCATCCGTTTCCCGTTCCCAGCCCATATCTTATCCCGAAGACTTATACCATCCTACGTTGGAGCTGTTGATTAATTTACCTTCCCGGACGCGTTGCAATATCAAGATGCCTTTGAGTCGAGTTCGTCAATTTCGGAAAACTGATTTTGAGGGACTCGCTCTGCTTTTATCCCAAACTGACTGGTCTCCCCTCTACGAGTCTGACGACTTGGACGTGGCAATCAGTATTTTTTATAATACCTTACATTCTTTATTTGATTTATGTGTCCCGGTTGGTAAGCTAAACAGGTCTAACAAACCTGTGTGGTTTACCCGAGAGTTGACAATTCTCAAAAAACGAAAATCTAAACTCTACAAGAGATTTAGAAAAAACGGCTCATCGGTGGCCTATTCTGCATACTTGATTGCTCGTGCCAGTTTTGATATCTTAAATAACCAATGTTATAAGAATTACCTGACTCGGTGTAGATTACAGTTTCAGCAGGATCCAAAGCGGTTTTTTGATTTTGTTAATGCGAAGCGTAGGTCATCGACACTCCCAACGGAAGTATTCTTTGAGGAAACGAAAGCCAATTCTGATTAGGAGATTGCAAATATATTTGCACAATTTTTTCAAACGACTTATAGCTCATTTCAATCTCACGTTGATTTGCCTTACCCTTATCGGGTTAATGGCTCGAATCGCATCTTTGGACTGAAAATCACTGAAAACTCACTTTTAAATAATCTACATGGTTTGAAACCTATATTTTCCCCAGGACCTGATGGAGTGCCAAGCTGCGTGCTTAGACACTGTGCTCATGGTCTTTTAAAGCCGTTGCTTAAAATGTTTAACTTGTCCCTGGAGTTAGGCTCCTTTCCAAAAATTTGGAAAGAGTCATTTATTATTCCTCTCCATAAAAAAGGAAACAAATCTAATGTTCAAAATTATAGGGGTATCTCCAAGTTGTCTGCTATTCCTAAGATTTTTGAAAAATTAATAACCTCCCATCTTCAACACCTTTGCAAATCTATTATTTCACCGTGCCAGCACGGATTTATGAAACAAAGATCTACTACCACTAACTTGTTAGAATTTACTTCATTTGTTATCAAGGGTTTTCAGGACAAATTGCAGACTGATGTTATTTATACTGATTTTAGTAAGGCTTTCGACTCTGTAGATCATCGTCTCCTAATACATAAACTAGAACTCTTGGGCTTTTCAAATATTCTAGTTCTTTGGATTAAAGACTACCTAACTCTTAGAACTCAGAGGGTTTTATTTAAAGGGTCCGTTTCCAAGACAGTTCAGGTCACTTCAGGCGTTCCACAGGGTAGTCATCTTGGTCCTTTGTTATTTATTTTGTTTATAAACGATCTTCCATCAGTTATAAAGTTCTCTCGGGTTTTGATGTACGCTGATGATGTAAAATTATGCACGTCGGCTGCAACTCCCCTTGCTGCTCAACAGCTTCAAAGAGATTTAGACAACTTTCAAATGTGGTGTAAAGTAAATTTTTTAAATCTTAATTGCAGTAAATGTAAAGTAATGTCATTTTTTAGATATTTGCCCTTTTTTAATATATATTTTCTTGACAACAAACCACTAGATAGAATTGAATGGGTTGACGATTTGGGCATCGTTATGGACCCAAAGCTTAAGTTTGACAAGCATATTTCTTTAATTTCCAATCGAGCATCTGGTGTCTTGTGGTTCATTAAGCGCTGGTCGAAGGAGTTTAACGATCCCTTCTTAACAAAAACTCTGTATACTTCTCTTGTACGACCGATTCTGGAATATGGATCTTGTATTTGGTTTCCGAAATACGAAATTCATCAGAATAAAATAGAATCGGTACAAAAACAATTTCTTCTCTTCGCACTTAGAGGTCTTAACTGGGACACTAACAATAATTTGCCGTCTTATCGTAGTAGACTTTTACTAATAGATCTTCCTTCTCTGAGTGATCGTAGAATAATGCTATCATTTTCCTTTTTTCACAAATTAATTAATGGTGAAATTGATTCTTCTGAATTAATCAACCAAATTAACTTTGCTGTACCTATTAGAAATACTAGAAATTTTGTACCTATATCTCTTCAAACTTGTAATTCTAATTATGCTCTTCATAACCCTTTTCGTATTCTGTGTTCTATTTATAACGATCTTTCCCACTTATACACAGTGCCACTCCTACTTGCTCTATTAAAAAGTTAGTTTTGTGTCATTTGTCTACATGTTCGCGATCATCGTAACCGCACGATAAGCGGAGCGCCCCTCGGTCGAATGGGCGGGAGGTGGGTCGCTTTGTGCGTGGGTCCGCGCGTTATCAAGCCGGTGCTTGGTATCGTTGGGCCACTTGACTGTACTGTTCGTTAGTACATCTACGTCCAATAATAAGTAACTTCGTGTTGTTTTCGACGGGTCTGCTAGTTCATCATCAGGATATTCCTTAAACGAGTTGCTTATGTCAGGTCCAACATTACAGCCAAGGCTTCTTAACACTTTGCTACAGTTTAGAACGTTTCCAGTAGCTTTAACGGGTGACATCTGTAAAATGTACCGTTGCGTCAGGATGGATGAATCAGACAGCTACTTGCAGTGCATCTTGTGGCGGGACTCAGCTCATCAAAAGATGCAAGTGTACAAGTTGGACACCGTTACGTACGGCACGAAATCTGCATCATTTCTGTCGGTTCGTGTCATGCAGCAACTTGCATCTGAGCAGGCATCTTTTCCCATTGGCTCAAAAATAATCAAAAGAGATTTCTATGTTGATGATTTGATCACTGGTGGCAACTCTGCTTCTGAAGTGCTGGATGTATTGGGCCAAGTTTCGGGTTTACTGGATCGTGGCAAATTTAAAATTCGAAAGTGGTGCTCAAACGACTCATCTGTGCTGCAAAAAATACCAGATTCGGATAAGGACACGTTTCTTAAGTTTGATGGTGATAGTGACATCACAAAAACGCTTGGCCTCGCATGGGATCCTGTGTCTGACACTCTGCTGTTCTCATTTTCGCCAATTCGGTCTCCTCTGAAGCCAACTAAACGATCTGTTCTGTCTGCAATTGCGCGATTTTATGACCCTCTCGGCCTTATATGCCCGGTCATTACAAAGGCTAAACTCTTTTTGCAGAAGCTCTGGATAGAAAAGGTGGATTGGGATGAGAGTCTACCTGCAGCACTTAACTCATCGTGGCTTAGTTTATCGTCTGATATTGGCAGCGCGCAACAATTGAAGTTTCCACGGTTGGCTCAGCTGCCCAAGGGCGCTATAGGCGTACATGGATTCTGCGACGCCTCCATAGAAGCATATGGTGGATGCATTTATATTGTCTCTATGATTCAGGGAAGGCGAGAAGTGCATATTTTTTGTGCCAAATCTCGTGTTGCTCCGTTAAAAACCCTTACGGTGCCTAAGCTGGAGCTATGTGGGGCAGTTTTGCTGGCACAACTTATGCGAGAAATTAAGCAAATGGACTTGTTCCATTGTCCTTTTTATTGTTTGTCTGATTCTGCAGTAGTCTTGTCATGGATACGAGATGAGCCCTCACGATTTCAAATATTTGTATCTAATCGAATTTCTTTAATCCAAGATATTACTGCCGGTATGGAATGGCGCTATATACCCACTAAAGTCAACCCTGCTGACATTTTATCCCGAGGAGCGCTTCCTAGTGAATTGATAGAGTCATCACTCTGGGCTCATGGTCCAGAGTTTCTCACAAAAGACAAGAATGAATGGCCAGAATCCTGTCTCGCCATTAAGTCACTGCCAGAAATGAAAAAAAAGGTTCTCATTGCGACTGTCAATACCGAAGATCTTGCTGCAAACTGCAGATATGTTAACTCCTGGGAAAAACTCAAACATGTATTTTCCTACGTACACAAGTTTTGTCATCGCATCAAGCACCCTGGACTCATCGGAGATGATGTGCGCCGAGGTGAACAAATGCTGATCCGTTGTATTCAAATGTCGCATTTGTCTGAGGACTACAGCCGTTTAAAGAACGGTCTTCAGGTGGCATCATCCAGCTCATTGGTGTCTCTGGCACCCTTTGTTGATGGCGATGGACTGCTTCGTGTTGGTGGTCGTTTAAAGAATTCGGCTTTAAACTTTGAGGCTCAGCACCCTGCAATATTACCAAGGCAGCATCCAGTAACTCGCGCAATAATAATGCATTATCATCGCAGCACTTTGCATTTTGGACCTCGCTCGCTTCTTGCACGCATTCGACTGCAGTACTGGCCCATTGGAGGACGCAAGACAGTCTCATTAGTTGTGGCCAAATGCACGATGTGTTTTCGAGCCAAACCACGCTTGGCTGAGCATATCATGGTTGATTTACCCAAGGATCGAGTGACTGGAGCGCACGCGTTCACTGTAACGGGCATCGACTTCTGTGGCCCATTTTTCTACAAAAGCGATGTTCGGAATAGCTCAGCTGTAAAATGCTACGTCTGCGTTTTTATATGTTTCTCAACGAAGGCTGTGCACCTCGAGCTTGTAAGCGATTTGTCCACAGGAGCATTTTATGCGCACTAAGGTGGTTAATACTAACTCGTGGTAAACCGTATCGCATATGGTGGGATAATGCCACTAACTTCGTTGGCGCCAAAAACGAATTGGCGGATTTCAGGCAGTTGTTCCTGAGCAGCAATCATCAGCAAGCGGTCAAAGACTTCTGCTTGATTGACAACATTGAATGGCGTTTTATTCCACCACGTTCGCCCCACTTTGGCGGTATTTGGGAGGCAGCAGTTAAGACGGCAAAGCATCACTTCTATAGAGCTGTTGGGCCCTCTTTACTCCCATTAGATGACCTTCGCACTCTTCTATGCCATATTGCTGCCGTAATTAACTCTAGACCTCTAGTTCCCATTTCAGATTGTTCCCTGAGCCTGATCTCACAGGGCTAAACCTTAATCGATTGGATCGCTGGCAGAGGATCTCTTACTACCAGCAAATTTTCTGGAGCCGTTGGCGAGAGGAATATCTGACGCTCCTAAATCAACGCTCAAAATGGCGTACACCTCAGGCCAATCTGTGCGTCAACGATGTTGTTTTGGTCAAAGACGAGAACCTACCTCCACTCAAGTGGCCATTGGCAAGAGTCATCGAGCTGGTAACTGGAGATGATGGCGTGGCACGTGTAGCTACTCTCAGGACTACCACCGGAACAACTAAGCGGGCTGTTCGAAAGCTGTGCGTCCTACCCAAGCAGGATGTTGTTGAAAGCCGTAGTCTTTAAACGGGGGGAGTATGTTTGGCTATGCAGCCAAATAGCAGCAGCATCACCGCACCATAAGCTGCAACAGCTGCTCTTATACATATATATATAATGTTAATTACTCCAACAACAACTAAACTCTTATTATGTTTCTTGAAATTGCATGCTCATTCTATGTTAAACGCTTGTCAACTATCTTGCATTGCATGCTCTTTGTATTCGGCGTTTGAGCAGCCAAAGTTAGTTATGTTACGATCGCTAACCACTCAAGTTTGAATTCGTTTTCGTTATCGCTGCGCATCGATCATTTTCGGATCGACTTGCAAAAACATTGTACGGAATTTAGCAGAGGCAATTTCGAGCCTGCCTGCTGATTTATATAAACTAATTAAAGTCAAATTATATGCCCTAACTGGCAAAATATATTTAACAAGTTAAACAAAACTGTTCGTTTTTTCGGTAATCTACGGCTAGTGAAAAAGCTCCCTAGCCCAACAGTGGCTATAGCTCAAAAACTGTGGGAGATAGAGGCTTTTTTGACTTAAAAATGCGGGGGGCTGGGGGCGGAAAGGGTGGGCGTGGCTCCAAAATTTTTGATTCAGTTTTTTGGGGGTTGCTAGTAGCTATCTGCTTACCGAATTTGGTAGTTCTAGCTGTAAGGATGTGCGAAATATGTGGATTTATCGGTTTTTAGTTATCGAATTTATCGATTTGCCAGCCCCCCAGTTATCGTACAACCCCCACCTTGACACTTTAATTTACTATCCCATAGATAAAGAGAATTGGAAAGTTTCAAGTCTCTAGCTTGAAGGATGTGGAAAAAAGTTGCGAACATACGGACGGACAGACGGACGGACACCATGACGGACATTGCACAAACTCAATATACTCTTTACCTTCAGTATCGAGTATAAAAAGTACCAAGAGCGCACCTCTGTTTAAAATTAAGTTTAAAGCAGACATAAGCACATAAAACAAACAAAACTTCCAGATTTTTAAGACACAATTAATTGTTTAATAATAAATTAATAATTAAAATTATGCAATACCATAAATATTTAATTGAAAATTAAAAAGAAAATAATCTTTGACATGTTACGTATTGTGAAAAGAAAAATGCTATTGAAGAGTTAAATATAAGATAGGTTATAACATATGATATAAAGTTAATGACAAAACAATGTGACTAGTGCACTAAAATATAAGTAACTAGGGAGTCCTCCCATGCTCGCTTCGCTCGCCAACCACCCTCGCGCTGCGCGCTCGATTTTCCAATGCAAGCAATTATAACGTTTGAAAATAATCGTGTGTTGAAGTCCCTGTATATTATTTATTACTAGGGCCTTGTTGCACTGCGACCAGATGTTAGGTCTTTTGTGCCGGCCTGTAGGAATTAGGGTAGAGCCTCTATACCAAGGCTTCTAATAAAAGAGAGCACTTTGGTAGGGTCTATATGTTCCCATATCCTGTAGGGGGGGATGAGTTCACCTCCTAGTTGTAGAAGTCGACGTCTGCTTAGCGAGGGGCATTCACATAGAACATGTTCTGATGTTTCAGGCTCCATCTCACAGAATCTGCATGTGTCGATTTCTGAAAGTTTTAATTTCTTAAGGTGATACCTTAGGTTGCAATGACCCGTTAGGTAGCCTGTTAGAATACGTATTTCGTTCTTTTTTAGATTGATGATGCGTTTTGATCGCGTCATCTGGGGGACGAGAAATTGTTTGGCTTGTCTCAGCCCTGCACTGTCGGTCCAGTGGCGACTTATTTCCTTTTCCTCCCATTTCCTGACCAGTTCTCTTTTGTGTCCTTTCGAGAGTCCACAGAACGGTTCAGGGCCGATTAGTGGTGACATCGCCCCGCGTTTTGCTAGGGAGTCTGCTACCTCGTTTCCTATGTGGCCTTCATGCCCCGGCACCCAGCCCATCGTTAAGATGTTTTTTGAGGCAAGGGCGTTCAGCTGCTGGAAACAGTTCTCTACAAGTCTGGAGGAGATCGTGAAGGATCTTAGCGCTATGAGCGCCGCCTGACTGTCAGAGAAGATGTAAATCCGTGCACCTTGCATTTTCCTGCGAAGGCATTCACGAGCACAGATTTCTATAGCGTATATCTCTGCTTGGAAAATGGTTGGAGACTTTCCCATGGCTATGGACTTGTTGAACCTTGGTCCAAAAATACCAGCCCCGGTGTCGCCGTTTTCCAGTTTTGACCCGTCAGTGTACCACGTTTGTGATCCACTGGGTAGAGATATTGATTTTGTTTTCCAATCATGTCTGGTGTGCAAGACTACAGAGAAGTTTCTGTGGAAAACAAGTTTTGGTTTCTGTTCGTCAGTTACGCGCAGAATGGGCTCATTTATTAGGGGTTCAAGAACCCGAAGATGCCCGGTAAGATCACCACTTTTTATGTTAGTGATGTTTTGAAGGCGAAGTGCCCCCAGGCAGGCCTCCTTTTTCAAGGTGATGGGTAGAGGGGGTATGCCAGTTATAACTCCAAGTGCTGCAGTGGGACATGTTCGGATGGCTCCAGTGATGCCTATGCAGACTAGTCGTTGTAGTTTGGTAAGTGCAGCCGCAGCTGTCTTCTGGGTAGATTTCGTCCACCAAGCAAGAGATGCATAGGTTAGGATCGGTTTTACCACAGTGTTAAAAGACCAGTAGATCATTTTGGGACTTAGGCCCCATGTTCTACCGAAAAGCCTGTTACAAGCGAAGTGTGCTCGAGTGGCTTTATTTATGGTCTTTTCAAGGTGTGCATTCCAGTTGAGCTTGGAGTCAAGTGTAACTCCTAAGTAGTTGGCTTCAACCGAAAAGTCAATGGTAGATTCATTTAAGGATGGTCTTGTTAGAGACAGAGACCTTTTCCTGGTAAAAGGAACTAAAACAGTTTTAGACGGGTTTATGGACAATCCTTTGTCCAGACACCATCTGTTGGCTATGTTGAGGGCTTGCTGCATGCGGTCCGAGATGGTTTGCTCATGCCAGCCCACTATATAGATGACTAGGTCATCAGCGTAGCCTTGAGTGGCGAACCCTAAGTCGTTGAGCTTATAGAGTAGCTCGTCGATGACCAGAGTCCACAAGAGAGGAGAGAGTACTCCCCCTTGAGGGCACCCCCTTGTGGCTGTGATTGAGGTCATGGTTCCTCCAAGGTCTACAGTTATTATTCTGGATTTAAGCATTTCCAGAATCCACCTAATAATGGGTGTGGGTACATTTTTATGTACAAGAGAGGCACGGATAGCCTGATATGACGTGTTGTCAAAAGCTCCTGATATGTCTAAAAAGGCACATAGTGCTATTTGTTGAGCGCCAATGGCCTTTTCAATGGTTGTTGTAAGGCAATGAATGGCAGTCTCAGTTGACTTACCAGCTTGGTACGCATATTGGTACTTATGCAAGGGAAGCTGCTTGAGATTCGTCTCCCTGATGTGCTGGTCAATTATCTTCTCCATAGTTTTAAGGAAGAAGGAGCTAAGACTAATTGGTCTATAGGACTTAGGCAATTGGGAATCTTTCTTCCCTACCTTAGGAATAAACACAACTTTCACTTTAGCCCATTTGCTTGGTATGTGTCCAAACAAGAGACTAGCTCGGAATAAACGGACCAGGGGGATTGCGAGTTGGTGCAGTCCCCGCTGCAGCAAGCATGGATATATTCCATCTGGCCCAGGGGATTTGTATGGACTGAAGCTCTGTATAGCCCATTGTACGCTATTTTGATGAAACAGTCTATAGGGCAAGTTTCCAAAACGTTCTGAGGGATAGGGGGGTTCCCTTCCCACAGCCCTATTGGAGTCTGCCACCATAGCCACTCGCAGGTGTGGGCACTCTCCAGTCCCAGAGAGGTAGGTTGGTGCCTCACCCTCTGAGCTGTGCTGCTCCACAGCCACGCACCCGGGAAAATGAGTAGTCAAAAGAAGGCTGCTCGTTTCCCTTGGGTCGTTTGTGTGTGTTCCATCTGGCTTTTTCAACGTACAGATGCCGTTTGAGTGGTCCTTGGAAAGGGCTTTTTGTAGCCTGACAGCTTCCGGGAGGTTTGAAATCTGCCCGCAGTGTTGGCGCCATGTAGCCCGTTTGGACCTTCTCAGCTCTTTATTATAGAGCGTTAAAGCAGATTTGTAGGAATCCCATGTGGTTTTCCCACTCTTTGCTTTATTGAAGAGCTTTCGCGCAGCCTTTTTGAGATCGTCAAGGCTCTTGTTCCACCAGGGAACAGCCCTTCTGGTCTTACGAACTTTTTGTTCGCAGCTAGCGTGATAAGCCGATTTAATGTTCGTATGAAGCACAGTAGCTTCACGCTCTAGCTCGTCAATGGACAATATCGGACGGGTGGAGCAGTCTCTGGATTGCTCAAGCTCAAAACAGAAAAGATCCCAGTTGGTGTTTTTGGGATTTCTAGTAACTAGGCTACATTGCAAGGCACATCCTATATCAAATCTAATGTGCTGGTGATCTGACATAGTGATCTCACTCGCAACGTGCCAGTTTGAGACAACGGACAACATGTTAAGACTACAGAGAGTTAGGTCGAGGACTTCCTCTCTGATTGCATTAATAAATGTGGGCTCATTGCCTCGATTTAGTAGGCTTATGTTGTTACTAATAATGTACTCAAGAAGGTACTCACCTCTTTTGTTGATGTCACTGCTCCCCCAGACCGTGTGATGTGCATTAGCATCACAGGCGATTAACCATCGGAGCCGGTTTCTCTGGCAATGCTCTACCAGGGCACAGGTAGCCGCCGTAGGCACAACATCTGAGTCACCGGGCTGATAGGCGGAGGCCAGCACTGCCTCCTGCTCGCCATGGGCAGTGGGTATTTTAACCCAGACTGCCACCAGGTCCTCAGTGATGAACTGTGAAAGGGGAACATATGTTAGATTTTTGTTAATTAACAAAGCCGCTCTAGGGCGAGGTAGGTTGTTTGCATATAGCAATTTACCGGATGTGGTGCTTAGCCCCAGGACACGTCCGGCATTTATCCACGGCTCCTGGATAAATGCTATGTCCATGGTAGCAAACCTCTCACAGAGGACGTCAGAAGCGGCCTTTGCGTGGTGGAGGTTTGCTTGGAGACATCTTAGGTGTCTCCGGGTATTGGGAAGGGTGGGGGGGGGGGGACAGGACATTAGTCCGCCCTCTTGCGGCCTCTGGCCGCCATCTTCCGGCCTCGGTTTGTGCTCAGAAGGGCCTCTTCCTCTAAAGTGCGCCTCGCACCCTTATTCACGCGCCCGGTTCCGCGCGTGATGCGCCCGGTTCCGCGCGTGATGCGCCCGTAAAGGGGAGGGCGCAGGATCTTTTTCGGTGCTGCGGGCTCCTGGGCAGCTACGGTGCCACATGCCTCACCACCGCTGGGGGTCCGGACTGTGCTGTTAGCTGCAGGCAGCCCAGGGGTCGCATGAGTCTCCTCAGCGACACCCTGTGGTGTAGTTGCAGCCGCGTCCGGTATGGCAGTCTTGGAGCAGGTGGGCTTCTCAGCTACAAGAGCATGAGCCACTGCCTGTTCTTTCGACTGCGCGCTGGCCTTAGGCTTAAGGGTAGCCTTGCCCCACGCGAAGTTCAGCTGGAATCCTAGAGATTTCAGCCGGTTGGCCGAAACAGGGTCCAGTGCTAAGGTGATAATAGCCATGTGCTGCCTCATCTCCCGGTGAAAGACGCGCCAGTCTCCCACTCGCAGCCCGCTATTCTGACCTTCGACGAGTTTCAGAATCTCGTCCGTCTTCATGTCCGCATTCGGAAGCGGAAAGTAGCCAATAAAAACAGCGGCACGTGGAGCCTCTGCCTCGGGGACTACCTTAATGCGGGCATCCTTCCACAGCCGGAGCTTAGGCACCTCTGTGCACAGCCACTCAACCGTCTCCGCATTTCCGCAAGTGATTGCCATCCATCCTGGTCTAAAGGTGCAGCCAGAGAATAACGGCTTCACAGAGCCATGCCTCAGCTCCATCACCCTTGATAAGATGGCGGCTTGGATGCTGCCAAGCTGCTCCGTAGTGAGCAAACTGTTGGGGTAGTCGGCTGGGAGTATTGCCATCTTCGATGAGCTGGCAACATCCCTATAAGATGCCATACCACCGGTTTGGGGTGGCTGCTCCTGTGCTACTTGCCCAGCCGCAGTTGCGGCTGTGGAGGTTACTGGAGCCACCGTGGCAAGCAACACGCTTGCAGGATCACCCTTCGCCAGGGCACTAGGTGCCGCGGTCTTCAGCATGACCCTCTTATTCGACGCCTCTTCTGGGGTCGTGTTTGCCGATCTACCCCGCTTGTTTGCTACACCATTTCTGCTGGGCATAACCATGGGTGGGCCAATAGGCTTCTGTGCGAGCCTCTTAGCCTCCTCCATGGGAACGCCATTTGCGAGGTGTCTGCGCAGTCTCTTTCTTGCAGCTCCCGATAGCGCGATCCTCTTGGGTTTCTCGGCCTTAGGAGAGGCAAGAAGGGCTTCTTCAACCTCCTTGGTGATGGTGTCGGTGCTGGAGCTTTGTGAACAAACGTCCATAGCTACCTCAGGCTCCCGGATATGTTCGACATCTGTCGATTTGGGGCTGCTAGAGCACCCGGTTTCTAAAATTTTATTTTCTGCAGTATCCATGTTTTGGTCCCACGAGTGATGAGGAAAGGGTATCCCCCGGGGCAGAGCCTCATACCCCGGATCGGGCACTTATACGACCGGAGGTGCCAGGTATCCGGAAGCCACCGTTATAAGACACACTAACGTAGTGCCATTCATCACAGGGGCACGGTACGGTAACACCGGTGATTACGGGTTTTTTCGAGTTGTCCTCTCTAGATCCGCCATATTTAGTCTAGAGCAGGGGCACCTCGAGCAGGATGTGGCTCTTCACCACGTATGGTCGGTCTTCGGTAGTTGGCATGCGACTGCCAACTCCCTCTGGCTAAGTAAACTCGGCGCGGCGGCAGGCACACACGCCTCATTTACAAAGCCTTAGCCCCCCCCTGTATATTCACTTGCACATCTGATGAAATCAGTTTGTCCCTGTGATTTATTGATTGTCAGGGCAAAGCAAACTTTTAAAGGAAATTGCCATCTTTTAAATTGAAATGGCAATTCAGAATCAGAAGGTATTAATGGAATTCTCGGTATAATAACCGTTTCCAATATACCATTGCCTGTAAAGACCATTGCTTCGACAACATTCTTATGAAGGACTTTAACTTGCAATCTTGTTGCGAATCAACATTACAGGTGAACCAATCTTTAAAGTTAATTTATGTTGAGGCACGCCAGCCGAATTTAAAGAATTAAGCAACTCGACGGGGTAATGAGCTGCATCTTCGACTTCAGTCACAGAATCAATAGAGTTATATGTCATATCTTCTGACGTTCTGAAAACCATTCGAGTGATTTTTGAGAGATATTTTTTATATCCGGAAATATTTTTAGAGTTAGTCCTTCAATACTTTTCACAACATGACACAAAGTTGATGGTACAGTTATTTTGCCATCATGGGTTGGAAATAATCCATTTCCTATTTTAAGAAGCATTTCTGCAAATTCACCAGCTATGCTATCACCTTTTAAGTGCACTCGCATATTCTTCGTTAATGCAATTTTCTGTATTTTGGGCCACAAAGAAAATTTAAGCACACATTTATTTCATCTGCTCTTGTTCCTCTGGGGATCACTGGAAGAGTTTGTCGAAAATCACCAGCTAAGAGAACAGTTATGCCACCCATTAGGTATTCACTATCTCGAATGTCTTTCAAAGATCGATCTACAGCTTCAAAAGCACCTTTATGGGCCGTAGTACACTCATGCCAAGCTTGCAATCTTTGAGCACAGCAGCTATATTAGATTGCTTTGAAATTGAGCAATGTGGTGCTTCTAAATGAAACAAATTAAACGGAATCCTTAGTAGCATGCGCTGTGCGACCACCATTTAGTAAAGTGATTCAACGCTATGTAGTATCTTTTCGTATATTTGTTTTTGCTCAACAGTAAGGAGTAGCTCATTATTAACAACAAAATTATCGCAATTTTCATAATTTGTTTCTCTATGATATTCATTATTTTGAACAATTTCCTCGGATCTGATTGGTAGTGGAAGTCCATAGTAAGTCAAGTTTTGACCACCAATAGACAGTACTATATCTTCAATGTACATAAGACATTTCTTAAATACATTATTCACAATACTTTGATCAATACTTCTGTCTTGTGAAAAATGAAAGGCTCTGTATAGTTGGGAAGTTCAACAGCTCCGTTTCATCGTTTCGTTTTAATCATATGTGTTCATACTTTTTTGCACAAAAATACACCAAATATACTAAAAAGTACTGAACATCGATAGCAAATATCGACTAAATATTGTGCTCTTCCCATCTTTACTTTGTTGAAACTTGAAACACTTTTGGTATACATAGGCTGGGGTGTTTCAAAGTTTCAAGAAATTTTCTATGTATGTTGTTGTTGCGGGACGTTTCAACTTTGAAACGTGAAACGATGAAACGAGCTGTTGAACACCCTAAGTATTTGTTGTGTAAAGTATTCATATGCCATTTCTATCGATTGTTTATGTTATGTTATGTTCGTGTATACCGATATTTTGTAAGCTAGTATTAAGGTATCGATGTTAGTATTAAGATTTATCAGAAAGTGTGGTTCGGCCACACTGATCTTGCCTCTGTCTCTTTTCCGGTTACCCTGACGCTGAACACATGTATATGTAACAGCTGCCGAAAAGAATCGATTAAAAGAGAAACCATCGCGCCTATTTTAATAAATAATTATAGCCATTACAACTCAGAAGTGGGATACCCGCAACGCCCAATCAGTATTTCGACGCCCGATACAACATGGGCCTTAACAAGGAGGAGATGGTTTATCTGCTAAAGTCACATAAGGTGGAAGTGCCGCCGCTAGCGACGATACAGCAAATCCGCAAACTTGTTTCGGAGCTGCCCAAAGTTACCGCTGCCTCGCCATCGGCTGTACCAGCGATGACCCCGCTGCCCACCGTGCCTGTTGCTGACCCGCTGCCTGCCGTCCCAGAGCTGACCCTGCCGTCAACTACTCCTGCTGATGCCCCGCTGTCAACCGCCTCTACTGATGCCCAGCTGTCTAGCACTGCCGTCAACTGCTCCTGCCGCCGCCTTGCTGTCTGCTGTGACCGTGTCAACTCTGCCGTCAACTGCCTCTGCTGCCACCTCGCTGTCCGTCGAGTCGGAGTCAATGCCGCCATTTACTGCTCCGGCTGCTGCCTTGCCGTCGGCTGCTCTAGCAGTAGCCCAACTGCCAGTGCCCATAAATATAAGCGAGCAGTTGGCTAATTTACGCAAGCAGAAGGAAATATTAGAATTGCAGCAGCAAATTGCAAATTTAAAACAGCAGCTCGGTGCCCCACCCAGTTAATCAAATCAACGCGTAACGGACATCAGTGTCATTGAGTCTATGGTCCCGCGGTTCTCGGCAGACAACGCGTATGATGTAAAAAAGTGGATTAGTGACTTGGAGGACGCCTGCGAGATGCTGCAACTAGATGCACGTATGCGATTGGTCGCCTGCCGCCGATTATTAGAAGGCACGGCAGCCGTCCTCATGCGCACAATTACCGTGCGCAGCTACGAACAGCTCAAGGAAATATTAATATACGAGTTTGGGCGATCGAAAAGCACGGAGGAAGTGTACGCAGCGCTGCGGAGCCGATGCCTTAGGCCAGGAGAGGGATACCTGCGATACGCAATCGAGATGCAGGAGTTAGCGATGATGAATGCAACTATCCCTGAGGCTGAGTTGGTGGACGGCCGCAAGAGATGTGCGGTGTTATAATTGTTCATCGTTCGGACATTACAAATCGCAGTGCCCAAAGCCGATGAGGCCAGCAAATTCCTGCTTTAAGTGCGGGAAACTGGATCACATATACCGGAACTGCCTATTTAAGATTGGAAATGCCGTCGCCACCAATGCTGCCGCTGCCGACGCCGTCACCCCTTCCTGCTGCAAAGACGCCTTAGTAGATAAGGTAGAACATCTACAGATGGTGAGTGTTGCCTTTATGTCAAATCAAGTGAAAAGCAGTGAGTTTACAAATATTTTTTCCCTCCTGGATTCGGGTAGTCCTAGAAGTTTTATTCGGGAATCTGAAGTGCCTTCCGTGTTGAAACTAAAGTCAACCCCGTTGAACTGCCGTGGTTTGGGGAACAACCAACTTACGTCTTCTTTTCGTTTTAAGTCGCTATCTCGCTTATTTCTCGATTTATGGTCAAAAAACTAAAAATTTAATGATTCTTTTCGTTTTAAGGCGCTATCTCGCTTATTTCTCGAGATATAGTCAAAAAACTAAACATTTAATGATTCTTTTCGTTTTAAGGCGCTATCTCGCTTATTTCTCGAGTTATGGTCAAAAAACAAAAAATTAATGATTCTTTTCGTTTTAAGGCCCTATCTCGCTTATTTCTCGAGATATAGTCAAAAAACTAAAAATTTAATGATTCTTTTCGTTTTAAGCCGCTATCTCGCTTATTTCTCGAGTTATGGTCAAAAAACTAAAAATTTAATGATTTTTATCGTTTTAAGGCGCTATCTCGATTATTTCTCGAGATATAGTCAAAAAACTAACAATTTAATGATTTTTATCGTTTTTAGGCGCTACCTCGCTTATTTCTCGAGATATAGTCAAAAAACCAAAAATTAATGATTTTTATCTCTTTTAGGCCCTATCTCGCTTATTTCTCGAGTTATGGTCAAAAAACTAAAAATTTAATGATTTTTATCGTTTTAAGGCGCTATCTCGCTTATTTCTCGAGATATAGTCAAAAAACTAAAAATTTAATGATTCTTTTCGTTTTAAGGCGCTATCTCGCTTATTTCTCGAGATATAGTCAAAAAACTAAAAACTTAATGATTCTTTTCGTTTTAAGGCGCTATCTCGCTTATTTCTCGAGATATAGTCAAAAAACTAAAAATTTAATGATTCTTTTCGTTTTTAGGCCCTATCTCGCTTATTTCTCGAGATATAGTCAAAAAACTAAAAATTTAATGATTCTTTTCGTTTTAAGGCGCTATCTCGCTTATTTCTCGAGATATAGTCAAAAAACTAAAAATTTAATGATTTTTTTCGTTTTAAGGCGCTATCTCGCTTATTTCTCGAGATATAGTCAAAAAACTAAAAATTTAATGATTTTTTTCGTTTTTAGGCGCTATCTCGCTTATTTCTCGAGATATAGTCAAAAAACCAAAAATTAATGATTCTTTTCGTTTTAAGGCGCTATCTCGCTTATTTCTCGAGATATAGTCAAAAAACTAAAAATTTAATGATTTTTTTCGTTTTAAGGCCCTATCTCGCTTATTTCTCGAGATATAGTCAAAAAACTAAAAATTTAATGATTTTTATCGTTTTTAGGCGCTACCTCGCTTATTTCTCGAGATATAGTCAAAAAACTAAAAATTAATGATTCTTTTCGTTTTAAGGCGCTATCTCGCTTATTTCTCGAGATATAGTCAAAAAACTAAAAATTTAATGATTCTTTTCGTTTTAAGGCGCTATCTCGCTTATTTCTCGAGATATAGTCAAAAAACTAAAAATTTAATGATTTTTTTCGTTTTAAGGCGCTATCTCGCTTATTTCTCGAGTTATAGTCAAAAAACTAAAAATTTAATGATTCTTTTCGTTTTAAGGCGCTATCTCGCTTATTTCTCGAGATATAGTCAAAAAACTAAAAATTTAATGATTCTTTTCGTTTTAAGGCGCTATCTCGCTTATTTCTCGAGATATAGTCAAAAAACTAAAAATTTAATGATTCTTTTCGTTTTAAGGCGCTATCTCGCTTATTTCTCGAGATATAGTCAAAAAACTAAAAATTTAATGATTCTTTTCGTTTTAAGGCGCTATCTCGCTTATTTCTCGAGATATAGTCAAAAAACTAAAAATTTAATGATTCTTTTCGTTTTAAGGCGCTATCTCGCTTATTTCTCGAGATATAGTCAAAAAACTAAAAATTTAATGATTCTTTTCGTTTTAAGGCGCTATCTCGCTTATTTCTCGAGATATAGTCAAAAAACTAAAAATTTAATGATTCTTTTCGTTTTAAGGCGCTATCTCGCTTATTTCTCGAGATATAGTCAAAAAACTAAAAATTTAATGATTCTTTTCGTTTTAAGGCGCTATCTCGCTTATTTCTCGAGATATAGTCAAAAAACTAAAAATTTAATGATTTTTTTCGTTTTAAGGCGCTATCTCGCTTATTTCTCGAGATATAGTCAAAAAACTAAAAATTTAATGATTCTTTTCGTTTTAAGGCGCTATCTCGCTTATTTCTCGAGATATAGTCAAAAAACTAAAAATTTAATGATTCTTTTCGTTTTAAGGCGCTATCTCGCTTATTTCTCGAGATATAGTCAAAAAACTAAAAATTTAATGATTCTTTTCGTTTTAAGGCGCTATCTCGCTTATTTCTCGAGATATAGTCAAAAAACTAAAAATTTAATGATTCTTTTCGTTTTAAGGCGCTATCTCGCTTATTTCTCGAGATATAGTCAAAAAACTAAAAATTTAATGATTCTTTTCGTTTTAAGGCGCTATCTCGCTTATTTCTCGAGATATAGTCAAAAAACTAAAAATTAAATGATTCTTTTCGTTTTAAGGCGCTATCTCGCTTATTTCTCGAGATATAGTCAAAAAACAAAAATTTAATGATTCTTTTCGTTTTAAGGCGCTATCTCGCTTATTTCTCGAGATATAGTCAAAAAACTAAAAATTTAATGATTCTTTTCGTTTTAAGGCGCTATCTCGCTTATTTCTCGAGTTATGGTCAAAAAACTAAAAATTTAATGATTCTTTTCGTTTTAAGGCGCTATCTCGCTTATTTCTCGAGATATAGTCAAAAAACTAAAAATTTAATGATTCTTTTCGTTTTAAGGCGCTATCTCGCTTATTTCTCGAGATATAGTCAAAAAACTAAAAATTTAATGATTCTTTTCGTTTTAAGGCGCTATCTCGCTTATTTCTCGAGATATAGTCAAAAAACTAAAAATTTAATGATTCTTTTCGTTTTAAGGCGCTATCTCGCTTATTTCTCGAGTTATGGTCAAAAAACTAAAAATTTAATGATTCTTTTCGTTTTAAGGCGCTATCTCGCTTATTTCTCGAGATATATATTAAAATAACTAAAAATTTAATGATTCTTTTCGTTTTTAGGCGCTATCTCGCTTATTTCTCGAGATATAGTCAAAAAACTAAAAATTTAATGATTCTTTTCGTTTTAAGGCGCTATCTCGCTTATTTCTCGAGTTATAGTCAAAAAACTAAAAATTTAATGATTCTTTTCGTTTTAAGGCGCTATCTCGCTTATTTCTCGAGATATAGTCAAAAAACTAAAAATTTAATGATTCTTTTCGTTTTAAGGCGCTATCTCGCTTATTTCTCGAGTTATGGTCAAAAAACTAAAAATTTAATGATTTTTATCGTTTTAAGGCGCTATCTCGATTATTTCTCGAGATATAGTCAAAAAACTAACAATTTAATGATTTTTATCGTTTTTAGGCGCTACCTCGCTTATTTCTCGAGATATAGTCAAAAAACCAATAATTAATGATTTTTATCTCTTTTAGGCCCTATCTCGCTTATTTCTCGAGTTATGGTCAAAAAACTAATAATTCAATGATTTTTATCGTTTTAAGGCGCTATCTCGCTTATTTCTCGAGATATAGTCAAAAAACTAAAAATTTAATGATTCTTTTCGTTTTAAGGCGCTATCTCGCTTATTTCTCGAGTTATGGTCAAAAAACTAAAAATTTAATGATTCTTTTCGTTTTTAGGTCCTATCTCGCTTATTTCTCGAGATATAGTCAAAAAACTAAAAATTTAATGATTCTTTTCGTTTTAAGCCGCTATCTCGCTTATTTCTCGAGTTATGGTCAAAAAACTAAAAATTTAATGATTTTTATCGTTTTAAGGCGCTATCTCGCTTATTTCTCGAGATATAGTCAAAAAACTAAAAATTTAATGATTCTTTTCGTTTTAGGCGCTTCTTAACGCTTCTCGCTTATTTCTCGAGATATAGTCAAAAAACTAAAAATTTAATGATTCTTTTCGTTTTAAGGCGCTATCTCGCTTATTTCTCGAGATATAGTCAAAAAACTAAAAATTTAATGATTCTTTTCGTTTTAAGGCGCTATCTCGCTTATTTCTCGAGTTATAGTCAAAAAACTAAAAATTTAATGATTCTTTTCGTTTTTAGGCGCTATCTCGCTTATTTCTCGAGTTATGGTCAAAAAACTAAAAATTTAATGATTTTTTTCGTTTTAAGGCGCTATCTCGCTTATTTCTCGAGATATAGTCAAAAAACTAAAAATTTAATGATTCTTTTATCGTTTTTAGGCGCTATCTCGCTTATTTCTCGAGATATAGTCAAAAAACTAAAAATTTAATGATTCTTTTTTTTCGTTTTTAGGGCGCTATCTCGCTTATTTCTCGAGATATAGTCAAAAAACTAAAAATTTAATGATTTTTTTCGTTTTTAGGCGCTATCTCGCTTATTTCTCGAGATATAGTCAAAAAACTAAAAATTTAATGATTTTTTTCGTTTTTAGGCGCTATCTCGCTTATTTCTCGAGATATAGTCAAAAAACTAAAAATTTAATGATTCTTTTCGTTTTAAGGCGCTATCTCGCTTATTTCTCGAGTTATGGTCAAAAAACTAAAAATTTAATGATTCTTTTCGTTTTAAGCGCTATCTCGCTTATTTCTCGAGATATAGTCAAAAAACTAAAAATTTAATGATTTTTTTCGTTTTAAGGCGCTATCTCGCTTATTTCTCGAGATATAGTCAAAAAACTAAAAATTTAATGATTCTTTTCGTTTTAAGGCGCTATCTCGCTTATTTCTCGAGATATAGTCAAAAAACTAAAAATTTAATGATTCTTTTCGTTTTTAAGGCGCTATCTCGCTTATTTCTCGAGATATAGTCAAAAAACTAAAAATTTAATGATTTTTTTCGTTTTAAGGCGCTATCTCGCTTATTTCTCGAGATATAGTCAAAAAACTAAAAATTTAATGATTCTTTTCGTTTTAAGGCGCTATCTCGCTTATTTCTCGAGATATAGTCAAAAAACTAAAAATTTAATGATTTTTTTCGTTTTAAGGCGCTATCTCGCTTATTTCTCGAGTTATAGTCAAAAAACTAAAAATTTAATGATTTTTTTCGTTTTTAGGCGCTATCTCGCTTATTTCTCGAGATATAGTCAAAAAACTAAAAATTTAATGATTCTTTTTCGTTTTTAAGGCGCTATCTCGCTTATTTCTCGAGTTATGGTCAAAAAACTAAAAATTTAATGATTCTTTATCGTTTTAAGGCGCTATCTCGCTTATTTCTCGAGATATAGTCAAAAAACTAAAAATTTAATGATTCTTTTCGTTTTTAGGCGCTATCTCGCTTATTTCTCGAGTTATGGTCAAAAAACTAAAAATTTAATGATTCTTTTCGTTTTAAGGCGCTATCTCGCTTATTTCTCGAGATATAGTCAAAAAACTAAAAATTTAATGATTTTTTTCGTTTTTAAGGCGCTATCTCGCTTATTTCTCGAGTTATGGTCAAAAAACTAAAAATTTAATGATTCTTTTCGTTTTAAGGCGCTATCTCGCTTATTTCTCGAGATATAGTCAAAAAACTAAAAATTTAATGATTCTTTTCGTTTTTAAGGCGCTATCTCGCTTATTTCTCGAGATATAGTCAAAAAACTAAAAATTTAATGATTCTTATCGTTTTAAGGCGCTATCTCGCTTATTTCTCGAGATATAGTCAAAAAACTAAAAATTTAATGATTCTTTTCGTTTTTAGGCGCTATCTCGCTTATTTCTCGAGATATAGTCAAAAAACTAAAAATTTAATGATTCTTTTCGTTTTTAAGGCGCTATCTCGCTTATTTCTCGAGATATAGTCAAAAAAACTAAAAATTTAATGATTCTTTTATCGTTTTTAAGGCGCTATCTCGCTTATTTCTCGAGATATAGTCAAAAAACTTAAAAATTTAATGATTTTTTTCGTTTTAAGGCGCTATCTCGCTTATTTCTCGAGATATAGTCAAAAAACTAAAAATTTAATGATTCTTTTCGTTTTAAGGCGCTATCTCGCTTATTTCTCGAGATATAGTCAAAAAACTAAAAATTTAATGATTCTTTTCGTTTTAAGGCGCTATCTCGCTTATTTCTCGAGTTATGGTCAAAAAACTAAAAATTTAATGATTCTTTTCGTTTTAAGGCGCTATCTCGCTTATTTCTCGAGATATAGTCAAAAAACTAAAAATTTAATGATTCTTTTCGTTTTAAGGCGCTATCTCGCTTATTTCTCGAGTTATGGTCAAAAAACTAAAAATTTAATGATTCTTTTCGTTTTGAGGTCCTATCCCGCTTATTTCTCGAGATATAGTCAAAAAACTAAAAATTTAATGATTCTTTTCGTTTTAAGGCGCTATCTCGCTTATTTCTCGAGATATAGTCAAAAAACTAAAAATTTAATGATTCTTTTCGTTTTTAAGGCGCTATCTCGCTTATTTCTCGAGATATAGTCAAAAAACTAAAAATTTAATGATTCTTTTCGTTTTTAGGCGCTATCTCGCTTATTTCTCGAGATATAGTCAAAAAACTAAAAATTTAATGATTCTTTTCGTTTTTAGGCGCTATCTCGCTTATTTCTCGAGATATAGTCAAAAAACTAAAAATTTAATGATTCTTTTCGTTTTAAGGCGCTATCTCGCTTATTTCTCGAGATATAGTCAAAAAACTAAAAATTTAATGATTCTTTTCGTTTTTAAGGCGCTATCTCGCTTATTTCTCGAGATATAGTCAAAAAACTAAAAATTTAATGATTTTTTTCGTTTTAAGGCGCTATCTCGCTTATTTCTCGAGATATAGTCAAAAAAACTAAAAATTTAATGATTTTTTTCGTTTTAAGGCGCTATCTCGCTTATTTCTCGAGATATAGTCAAAAAACTAAAAATTTAATGATTCTTTTTCGTTTTTAAGGCGCTATCTCGCTTATTTCTCGAGATATAGTCAAAAAACTAAAAATTTAATGATTCTTTTCGTTTTAAGGCGCTATCTCGCTTATTTCTCGAGATATAGTCAAAAAACTAAAAATTTAATGATTTTTTTCGTTTTAAGGCGCTATCTCGCTTATTTCTCGAGATATAGTCAAAAAACTAAAAATTTAATGATTCTTTTCGTTTTAAGGCGCTATCTCGCTTATTTCTCGAGTTATAGTCAAAAAACTAAAAATTTAATGATTCTTTTCGTTTTAAGGCGCTATCTCGCTTATTTCTCGAGATATAGTCAAAAAACTAAAAATTTAATGATTCTTTTCGTTTTAAGGCGCTATCTCGCTTATTTCTCGAGATATAGTCAAAAAACTAAAAATTTAATGATTCTTTTCGTTTTTAGGCGCTATCTCGCTTATTTCTCGAGATATAGTCAAAAAACTAAAAATTTAATGATTTTTTTCGTTTTAAGGCGCTATCTCGCTTATTTCTCGAGATATAGTCAAAAAAACTAAAAATTTAATGATTCTTTTCGTTTTAAGGCGCTATCTCGCTTATTTCTCGAGATATAGTCAAAAAACTAAAAATTTAATGATTTTTATCGTTTTAAGGCGCTATCTCGCTTATTTCTCGAGATATAGTCAAAAAACTAAAAATTTAATGATTTTTATCGTTTTTAGGCGCTATCTCGCTTATTTCTCGAGATATAGTCAAAAAACTAAAAATTTAATGATTCTTTTCGTTTTTAGGCGCTATCTCGCTTATTTCTCGAGTTATGGTCAAAAAACTAAAAATTTAATGATTCTTTTCGTTTTTAAGGCGCTATCTCGCTTATTTCTCGAGATATAGTCAAAAAACTAAAAATTTAATGATTTTTTTCGTTTTAAGGCGCTATCTCGCTTATTTCTCGAGATATAGTCAAAAAACTAAAAATTTAATGATTCTTTTCGTTTTTAAGGCGCTATCTCGCTTATTTCTCGAGATATAGTCAAAAAACTAAAAATTTAATGATTTTTTTCGTTTTTAGGCGCTATCTCGCTTATTTCTCGAGTTATAGTCAAAAAACTAAAAATTTAATGATTCTTTTCGTTTTAAGGCGCTATCTCGCTTATTTCTCGAGATATAGTCAAAAAACTAAAAATTTAATGATTCTTTTCGTTTTAAGGCGCTATCTCGCTTATTTCTCGAGATATAGTCAAAAAACTAAAAATTTAATGATTCTTTTCGTTTTTAAGGCGCTATCTCGCTTATTTCTCGAGTTATGGTCAAAAAACTTAAAAATTTAATGATTCTTTTCGTTTTTAGGCGCTATCTCGCTTATTTCTCGAGATATAGTCAAAAAACTAAAAATTTAATGATTCTTTTCGTTTTAAGGCGCTATCTCGCTTATTTCTCGAGATATAGTCAAAAAACTAAAAATTTAATGATTCTTTTCGTTTTAAGGCGCTATCTCGCTTATTTCTCGAGATATAGTCAAAAAACTAAAAATTTAATGATTCTTTTCGTTTTAAGGCGCTATCTCGCTTATTTCTCGAGATATAGTCAAAAAACTAAAAATTTAATGATTCTTTTCGTTTTTAAGGCGCTATCTCGCTTATTTCTCGAGTTATAGTCAAAAAACTAAAAATTTAATGATTCTTTTCGTTTTTAGGCGCTATCTCGCTTATTTCTCGAGTTATGGTCAAAAAACTAAAAAATTAATGATTCTTTTCGTTTTAAGGCGCTATCTCGCTTATTTCTCGAGTTATAGTCAAAAAACTAAAAATTTAATGATTTTTTTCGTTTTTAGGCGCTATCTCGCTTATTTCTCGAGTTATGGTCAAAAAACTAAAAAATTAATGATTCTTTTCGTTTTAAGGCGCTATCTCGCTTATTTCTCGAGTTATAGTCAAAAAACTAAAAATTTAATGATTCTTTTCGTTTTTAGGCGCTATCTCGCTTATTTCTCGAGATATAGTCAAAAAACTAAAAATTTAATGATTCTTTTCGTTTTAAGGCGCTATCTCGCTTATTTCTCGAGATATAGTCAAAAAACTAAAAATTTAATGATTTTTTATCGTTTTAAGGCGCTATCTCGCTTATTTCTCGAGTTATGGTCAAAAAACTAAAAATTTAATGATTTTTTTCGTTTTTAGGCGCTATCTCGCTTATTTCTCGAGATATAGTCAAAAAACTAAAAATTTAATGATTCTTTTCGTTTTAAGGCGCTATCTCGCTTATTTCTCGAGATATAGTCAAAAAACTAAAAATTTAATGATTTTTTATCGTTTTAAGGCGCTATCTCGCTTATTTCTCGAGATATAGTCAAAAAACTAAAAATTTAATGATTCTTTTCGTTTTTAGGCGCTATCTCGCTTATTTCTCGAGATATGGTCAAAAAACTAAAAATTTAATGATTCTTTTCGTTTTAAGGCGCTATCTCGCTTATTTCTCGAGTTATGGTCAAACAAACTAAAAATTTAATGATTCTTTTCGTTTTAAGGCGCTATCTCGATAATTTCTCGAGATATAGTCAAAAAACTAACAATTTAATGATTTTTTTCGTTTTTAGGCGCTACCTCGCTTATTTCTCGAATTATGGTAAAAAAAAACTAAAAATTTAATGATTCTTTTCGTTTTTAGGCGCTATCTCGCTTATTTCTCGAGTTATGGTCAAAAACCTAAAAATTTAATGATTTTTATCGTTTTTAGGCGCTATCTCGCTTATTTCTCGAGATATAGTCAAAAAACTAACAATTTAATGATTTTTTTCGTTTTTAGGCGCTACCTCGCTTATTTCTCGAATTATGGTAAAAAAAAACTAAAAATTTAATGATTCTTTTCGTTTTTAGGCGCTACCTCGCTTATTTCTCGAGATATAGTCAAAAAACTAAAAATTTAATGATTCTTTTCGTTTTTAGGCGCTATCTCGCTTATTTCCGAGATATAGTCAAAAAACCCAAAAATTTAATGATTCTTTTCGTTTTTAAGGCGCTATCTCGCTTATTTCTCGAGTTATGGTCAAAAAACTAAAAATTTAATGATTTTTTTCGTTTTAGGCGCTATCTCGCTTATTTCTCGAGTTATGGTCAAAAAAACTAAAAAGCTAATGATTTTTTTCGTTTTTAGGCGCTATCTCGCTTATTTCCCGAGATATAGTCAAAAAACTAAGAAATTAATGATTCTTTTCGTTTTTAGGCGCTATCTCGCTTATTTCTCGAGATATATAGTCAAAAAACTAAAAAATTTAATGATTCTTTTCTCGTTTTGAGGCGCTATCTCGCTTATTTCTTGAGATATAGTCAAAAAACTAAAAATTTAATGATCTTTTATCGTTTTTAGGCGCTATCTCGCTTATTTCTCGAGTTATGGTCAAAAAACTAAAAACTTAATGATTCTTTTCGTTTTTAAGGCGCTATCTCGCTTATTTCTCGAGATATAGTCAAAAAACTAACAAATTTAATGATTTTTATCGTTTTTAGGCGCTATCTCGCTTATTTCCTCGAGTTATGGTCTTAAAAACTAAAAATTTAATGATTTTTATCGTTTTTAGGCGCTATCTCGCTTATTTCTCGAAAGTATGGTCAAAAACTAAAAATTAATGATTCTTTTTCGTTTTAAGGCGCTATCTCGCTTATTTCTCGAGTTATGGTCAAAAACTAAAAATTTAATGATTCTTTTCGTTTTAAGGCGCTATCTCGCTTATTTCTCGAGATATGGTCAAAAAACTAAAAATTTAATGATTCTTTTCGTTTTTAGGCCCTATCTCGCTTATTTCTCGAGATATAGTCAAAAAACTAAAAATTTAATGATTCTTTTCGTTTTTAGGCGCTATCTCGCTTATTTCTCGAGTTATGGTCAAAAACTAAAAATTTAATGATTATTTTCGTTTTTAGGCGCTATCGCGCTTATTTCTCGAGTTTATTGTCAAAAAACCAAAAAATTAATGATTCTTTTCGTTTTAAGGCGCTATCTCGCTTATTTCTCGAGATATAGTCAAAAAACTAAAAATTAATGATTTTTTTCGTTTTAAAGGCGCTATCTCGCTTATTTCTCGAGATATAGTCCGAAAAACTAAAAATTTAATGATTTTTTTCTGTTTTAAGGCGCTATCTCGCTTATTTCTCGAGATATAGT
The DNA here is from genome assembly GCA_018904305.1 of Scaptomyza montana. Lineage (NCBI taxonomy): Eukaryota > Metazoa > Arthropoda > Insecta > Diptera > Drosophilidae > Scaptomyza > Scaptomyza montana. Next base: position 182,402 of record JAEIGR010000154.1, read on the forward strand.
CAAAAACCAAAAATTTAATGATTCTTTTCGTTTTTAGGCGCTATCTCGCTTATTTCCCGAGTTATAGTCAAAAAACAAAAATTAATGATTCTTTTCGTTTTTAAGGCGCTATCTCGCTTATTTCTCGAGATATAGTCAAAAAACCTAAAAATTTAATGATTCTTTTCGTTTTTAAGCCGCTATCTCGCTTATTTCTCGAGTTATGGTCAAAAAAAAAAACTAAAAATTTAATGATTTTTATCGTTTTTAGACGCTATCTCGCTTATTTTCGAGATATAGTCAAAAAACTAAAAATTTAATGATTCTTTTCGTTTAAGGGCGCTATCTCGCTTATTTCTCGAGTTATGGTCAAAAAACTAAAAATTAATGATTCTTTTCGTTTTTAGGCGCTATCTCGCTTATTTCTCGAGATATGGTCAAAAAACTAAAAAATTTTAATGATTCTTTTTTCGTTTTTAGGCCGCTATCTCGCTTATTTCTCGAGTTATGGTCAAAAAACTAAAAATTTATATGATTTTTTATCGTTTTTAGGCACTTCCCCACACTCGCTTATTTCGGATATAGTCAAAAGCCAAATATTAATGATTCTATTCGTTTAAAGCCGCTATCTCTCGCTTATTTCTCGAGTTATGGTCAAAAAACTAAAAAATTAATGATTTTTTTCGTTTTTAAGGCGCTATCTCGCTTATTTCTCGAGTTATGGTCAAAAAACTAAAAAATTTAATGATTTTTTATCGTTTTTTGAGCGCTATCTCGCATATGTCTCGAAATATAGTCAAAAAACTAAAAAATTTTATGATTTATATCGTTTTTAGGCGCTATCTCGCTTATTTCACGAGATATAGTCAAAAAACTAAAAATTTAATGATTCTTTTCGTTTTTAAGGCGCTATCTCGCTTATTTCTCGAGTTATGGTCAAAAAAACTAAAAATTTAATGATTCTTTTCTTAAGGCGCTTCTCGCTTTCTCATTAGTCGGAAAAACAAAATAATGATTCTTTCTTTAGGCGCTATCTCGCTTATTTCTCGAGTTATGGTCAAAAAACTAAAAACTTAATGATTCTTTTCGTTTTAAGGCGCTATCTCGCTTATTTCTCGAGTTATGGTCAAAAAACTAAAAATTTAATGATTCTTTTTCGTTTTTAAGGCGCTATCTCGCTTATTTCTCGAGATATAGTCAAAAAACTAAAAAATTAATGATTTTTTTCGTTTTTAAGGTCCTATCTCGCTTATTACCCGGAATATGGTCAAAAAACTAAAAAATTAATGATTTTTTTCGTTTTAAGGCGCTATCTCGCTTATTTCTCGAGTTATGGTCAAAAACTAAAAATTTAGTGATTTTTTTATGCGTTTTTAGGCGCTATCTCGCTTATTTCTCGAGTTATGGTCAAAAAACTAAAAATTTAATGATTTTTATCGTTTTTAGGCGCTACCTCGCTTATTTCACGAGATATAGTCAAAAAACTAAAAAATTAATGATTCTTTTCGTTTTAAGGCGCTATCTCGCTTATTTCTCGAGTTATGGTCAAAAAACTAAAAATTTAATGATTTTTTTCGTTTTAAGGCGCTATCTCGCTTATTTCTCGAGTTATGGTCAAAAAACTAAAAATTTAATGATTTTTTTCGTTTTTAGGCGCTATCTCGCTTATTTCTCGAGTTATGGTCAAAAAGCTAAAAATTTAATGATTCTTTTCGTTTTTTAGGCGCTATCTCGCTTATTTCTCGAGTTATGGTCGAAAAACTAAAAACTTAATGATTTCTTTTCGTTTTTAGGCGCTATCTCGCTTATTTCTCGAGTTATGGTCAAAAAACTAAAAATTTTATGATTTTTTTCGTTTTTAGGCCCTATCTCGCTTATTTCACGAAATATAGTCAAAAAACTAAAAATTTAATGATTCATTTCGTTTTTAAGGCGCTATCTCGCTTATTTCTCGAGTTATGGTCAAAAAAACTAAAAAATTTAATGATTCTTTTCGTTTTAAGGCGCTATCTCGCTTATTTCTCGAGATATAGTCAAAAAACTAAAAATTTAATGATTTTTATCGTTTTAGGCGCTATCTCGCTTATTTCTCGAGATATAGTCAAAAAACTAAAAATTTAATGTTACTTATCGTTTTTAAGGCGCTATCTCGCTTGTTTCTCGAGTTATGGTCAAAAAACTAAAAATTTAATGATTTTTATCTTTTAAAAAGGCGCTACCTCGCTTATTTCTCGAGTTATGGTCAAAAAACTAAAAACTTAATGATTCCTTTTCGGTTTTAGGCGCTATCTCGCATATTTCTCGAGTTATGGTCCAAAAAACTAAAAATTTAATGATTCTTTTCGTTTTCAAGGCGCTATCTCCCTTATTTCTCGGAATATAGTCGAAAAACTAAAAATTTAATACTGTTTTCGTTTTAAGGCGCTATCTCGCTTATTTCTCGAGTTATGGTCAAAAAACTAAAAATTTTATGATTCTTTTCGTTTAGGTCTATCTCGCTTATTTCTCGAATATGGTCGAAAAGCTAAAACTTTAATGATTCTATTCGTTTTTAGGTCCTATCTCGCTTATTTCTCGAGTTATGGTCAAAATACTAAAAATTTAATGATTCTTTTCGTTTTTAGGTCCCATCTCGCTTATTTCTCGAGTTATGGTCAAAATACTAAAAATTTAATGATTCTTTTCGTTTTAAGGCGCTATCTCGCTTATTTCTCGAGATATAGTCAAAAAACTAAAAATTTAATGATTCTTTTCGTTTTAAGGCGCTATCTCGATACTCGAGATATAGTCAAAAAACTAAAAATTTAATGATTTTTTTCGTTTTAAAGGCGCTATCTCGCTTATTTCTCGAATATAGTCAAAAAACCAAAAAATTAATGATTCTTTTCGTTTTAAGGCGCTATCTCGCTTATTTCTCGAGATGGTCAAAAACTAAAAATTTAATGATTCTTTTTCGTTTTAGGCGCTATCTCCGCTTATTTCTCGAGATATAGTCAAAAACTAAAAATTTAATGATTCTTTTCGTTTTAAGGCGCTATCTCGCTTATTTCTCGAGTTATGGTCAAAAAACTAAAAATTTAATGATTCTTTTCGTTTTTAGGTCCTATCTCGCTTATTTCTCGAGTTATGGTCAAAATACTAAAAATTTAATGATTCTTTTCGTTTTAAGGCGCTATCTCGCTTATTTCTCGAGATATAGTCAAAAAACTAAAAATTTAATGATTCTTTTCGTTTTAAGGCGCTATCTCGCTTATTTCTCGAGTTATGGTCAAAAAACTAAAAATTTAATGATTCTTTTCGTTTTTAGGTCCTATCTCGCTTATTTCTCGAGATATAGTCAAAAAACTAAAAATTTAATGATTCTTTTCGTTTTAAGCCGCTATCTCGCTTATTTCTCGAGTTATGGTCAAAAAACTAAAAATTTAATGATTTTTTTCGTTTTTAGGCGCTATCTCGCTTATTTCTCGAGATATAGTCAAAATACTAACTATTAAATGATTTTTATCGTTTTTAGGCGCTACCTCGCTTATTTCTCGAGTTATGGTCAAAAAACTAAAAATTTTATGATTCTTTTCGTTTTAAGGCGCTACCTCGCTTATTTCTCGAGATATAGTCAAAAAACTAAAAATTTAATGATTCTTTTCGTTTAAGGCGCTATCTCGCTTATTTCTCGAGTTATGGTCAAAAAACTAAAAATTTAATGATTCTTTTCGTTTAAGGCGCTATCTCGCTTATTTCTCGAGATAGCAGTCAGAAAAACTAAAAATTTAATGATTCTGTTCGTTTTAAGGCGCTATCTCGCTTATTTCTCGAGTTATGGTCAAAAAACTAAAAATTTTATGATTCTTTTCGTTTTTAGGTCCTATCTCGCTTATTTCTCGAGATATGGTCAAAAAACTAAAACTTTAATGATTCTTTTCGTTTTAAGCCGCTATCTCGCTTATTTCTCGAGTTATGGTCAAAAAACTAAAAATTTAATGATTCTTTTCGTTTTTAGGTCCTATCTCGCTTATTTCTCGAGTTATGGTCAAAAAACTAAAAATTTAATGATTCTTTTCGTTTTAAGGCGCTATCTCGCTTATTTCTCGAGATATAGTCAAAAAACTAAAAATTTAATGATTCTTTTCGTTTTAAAGCGCTATCTCGCTTATTTCTCGAGATATAGTCAAAAAACTAAAAATTTAATGATTTTTCTCGTTTAAGGCAGCCCCTCGCTTATTTCTCAAGATATGATAAAAAACTAAAAACTTAATGATTCTTTTCGTTTTAAGGCGCTATCTCGCTTATTTCTCGAGATATAGTCAAAAAACAAAAATTAATGATTCTTTTCGTTTTAAGCCGCTATCTCGCTTATTTCTCGAGATATGGTCAAAAAACTAAAAATTTAATGATTCTTTTCGTTTTAAGGCGCTATCTCGCTTATTTCTCGAGTTATGGTCAAAAAACTAAAAATTTAATGATTCTTTTCGTTTTTAGGTCCTATCTCGCTTATTTCTCCGAGTTATGGTCCAAAATACTAAAAATTTAATGATTCTTTCCGTTTTTAAGGCGCTATCTCGCTTATTTCTCGAGATATAGTCAAAAAACTAAAAATTTGTGATTCTTTTCGTTTTAAGGCGCTATCTCGCTTATTTCCTCAAGTTATGGTCAAAAAACTAAAATTTAATGATTCTTTTCGTTTTTAAGGTCTATCTCGCTTATTTCTCGAGATATAGTCCAAAACTAAAAGTTTAATGATTCTTTTCGTTTTAAGCCGCTATCTCGCTTATTTCTCGAGTTATGGTCAAAAAACTAAAAATTTAATGATTTCCTTCGTTTTTAGGCGCTATCTCCCATATTTCTCGAGATATAGTCAAAATACTAACTATTTAATGATTTTTATCGTTTTTAGGCGCTACCTCGCTTATTTCTCGAGTTATGGTCAAAAAACTAAAAATTTTATGATTCTTTTCGTTTTAAGGCGCTACCTCGCTTATTTCTCGAGATATAGTCAAAAAACTAAAAATTTAATGATTCTTTTCGTTTTAAGGCGCTATCTCGCTTATTTCTCGAGTTATGGTCAAAAAACTAAAAATTTAATGATTCTTTTCGTTTTAAGGCGCTATCTCGCTTATTTCTCGAGATATAGTCGAAAAACTAAAAATTTAATGATTCTGTTCGTTTTAAGGCGCTATCTCGCTTATTTCTCGAGTTATGGTCAAAAAACTCGAAAAATTTTATGATTCTTTTCGTTTTAGGTCTATCTCGCTTATTTCTCGATATATGGTCAAAAAACTAAAACTTTAATGATTCTTTCCTCGTTTTTAAGCCGCTATCTCGCTTATTTCTCGAGTTATGGTCAAAAAACTAAAAATTTGGTGGATTCTTTTCGTTTTTAGGTCCTATCGCTTATTTCTCGAAGTTATGGTCGAAATACTAAAAATTTAATGATTCTTTTCGTTTTAAGCCGCTATCTCGCTTATTTCTCGAGATATAGTCAAAAAACTCAAAAATTTAATGAATCTTTCTCGTTTTAAGGCGCTATCTCGCTTATTTCTCGAATATAGTCAAAAAACTAAAATTTGTGGTTTTTCGTTTTAGGCGCTATCTCGCCCATTCTCGAGATATAGTCAAAAAACCAAAACTTAATGATTCTTTTTCGTTTTTAAAGGCGCTATCTCGCTTATTTCTCGAGATATAGTCAAAAAACTAAAAATTTAATGATTCTTTCGTTTTAAGGCGCTATCTCGCTTATTTCTCGAGATATAGTCAAAAAACTAAAAATTTAATGATTCTTTTCGTTTTAAGGCGCTATCTCGCTTATTTCTCGAGTTATGGTCAAAAAACTAAAAATTTAATGATTCTTTTCGTTTTTAGGTCCTATATCGCTTCTTTCTCGAGTTATGGTCAAAATACTGAAGTACAATGATTCTTTCCCGTTTTAAGGCGCTATCTCGCTTATTTCTCGAGATATAGTCAAAAAACTAAAAATTTAATGATTCTTTTCGTTTAAGGCGCTATCTCGCTTATTTCTCAAGTTATGGTCAAAAAACTAAAAAATTTAATGATTCTTTTCGTTTTTAGGTCTATCTCGCTTATTTCTCGA